>JAODLC010000002.1:1037345-1061334 GCA_026781145.1 Hippopotamyrus pictus
GATAGATAGATAGATAGATAGATAGATAGATAGATAGATAGATAGATAGATAGATAGATAGATAGATAGATAGGTTTTTCACCAATCATGTTACATTTTATTTAGTTTTTCCATTTTGATGTTTTTTGGACACGGTATGTTTCCCAAATGGGTTTAATCTTCCTCTGGCCTGCATTTTGGCAGTTGCCAACCACACCACCAGCCCAGAGGAGGTTGGCTATCTTGTGTAGTGTCAGAACATAACAAATGAGATTCAAGTAACTCAAAGTTCCCTCTGAACTCTAATCTTGGCTACACCTGACCAGTGGGGCACGCAATTATCTGCTGTAGTGAACAGCTTGCTTCACTGTGGCAATCCTTGAGTGGCAGAAGACCCACTGAGATTCATCCCCCTACCATACAGCAAGAGATCCCTCAGTGTTAAAACTTCACATTTGGATTGCTTTGCATGAGTTTCACCATTTAAACTGTATAAATATCTACATTACCTGCGACTCTGGTCTTATTCCCAGGTAATTTGCCAAAATGTGAGGACCTTCTGATCTTCAAACTAAGGTTCCATACAAGACATCATAGGTAGCTTGGTGTGGATCACTCTATTTGGGGAAGCAAACAGTAACATGTGGAGTTGCACAGGCAACATATCTAGCTATCATAAAACAAGTACACGTATACAGTAAGCATATACAAATTATGTGAACATAAAAGTACGGTAATTGCGATATTCCTGGCCATACTTCACATTGTTAGAAGTGTTTCTTTAAATATGCACCTTTAAAACCCCTTTGAGGTAATTTTTGCCTTGATTAGAGACACAAAAATTAAGTTCAATACTCTAAAAACCACTACACATTTGGTGTGATCTGTAATACACTTTCAGTCAGATTTAATTTAAATACTAATTACAATATAATGGTACATTTTTAAAGTTTTCTAATATATTGACATTTCACATGTCATTTCATCCACTTATATATTACAAAGACAGAATTAGGCAAATTACACAAATTGTACAATTCCTGCTGATAAAGTTTCTGGTACTTCTCGAAAAAGCTGTCTGAATTGTGCACAGCATACAACCACTTTCAGGGGCACATTTTGTGTTATTTTTATTCCACTGTGTCATGAATTTATTAACATGAATATTAATATTTTTGCTATATTTCCAGTGGATTACTATTTTTAAGATAACCAAAAATAAATGTGACAAAACCGAATTCTGTTTTAACATGAATCCCCGCGTCTGAGCATTACAGTCCTAACTGTTTTTACATGTTCTGGAGTATTCCTGGCCTAGTAGTACAACACCCTTCAAAAAGAGAATTAAAGATGTATCACAAAATATTTCAGTGTAGAATAGCCACTTTGATTCTGTATGGTAGTATTGCCTTTGAGTACTTGTTCTTGACTGCAATCTGTAATTTAATATGATGAATGTTACATAAATATCTGTGCAGATTTGGATTGGGGCCAAAATGTATATCTTGCCTGATTGCACTTATGAGGTTTACTCATATAATTAAGTCCATTGTCTTCAGACAGTCCTGAGTGTCCTCTGTTTGAATAATGTCTGTTTAACCATTTTCTTTTCATAATGCTGTGAAACAGATGGTGTTCTCTTGTTCTTTGTTCATGCCGGCAGAATGGGTACGAGAACATGGAACCTGCCGTGAGCTGGCAAGTCCTGGCAAGTCAGCATGCCCGCCCCAATTAGTGCTGCAGTTATAAAGGTATTTCAAGAAACGCAAAGCTGTCCGCCGGTCAATGCTGCCGTCCCGATTCTGCCGTGGAGTTGCTATAGGTTACTATTGGATCAGAAACATATGCCCATATAAAGCAATTTTCCTCATCAGTAGCTGCATTAAATCAGAAAAGTGAACACTGTCAACAGGAAAGAAAGAAACAACAGATTGTCAGTTAATCGGCCGCTGTGTCCCCGCATGCAGTCCGGACAGCATGGTGTAACGTGGCTTGGAGTCAAAGACTTGTTGTGGGACTATTGTGCTGTTCTTCTAAGGATCTTCTCTGGCTTAAACAACCTTCAGGAAGGCCAGAACCTGCGGCAGTAAAACCGTGCCTCTTTATAAGAAACACGGAAATCTGATTAGCGCATTAGAGGGATTCACGGTAGATAAGGCATTACGTTTTTGTGCTCGTTTAACTATCAAGCGACTACAAAACACAAAGGCAAATCTTTTACAGAAAACAATATTCTGCATCGTTTGGTGCAGTAAAGTAAGCAGTGAAACGTTTAATATAATTATCAGCACTCTGAAAAGCTAACGCCACTATAACCTTTATGACAGCACATGTTTTTTTATGTACAAGTAAAGCAAATAAAATACTCTATTTATTCAATTCTCTTTTATTTCATGTCATCAACTAATGTGTTGGAATTATATACCCAGACTGGACTGTTTCAAGTACTAAAAATCTGGACAATGTGAATCCTGTTAGAGCGGGAAGAGATTCCTTGTTTGTCCTGAATTGTTTTTTTTATAATGGGACGGGGCACAATAACATGCCAGAAGAGCATTCATAATTTAGCAGCAGCCATTTATCTGCAATATCCAGGGTAAACAGGGGATTTCAATAGTGTCCGTTTACCCAGAGTGTGGCTTCTGATTAATGCTGGCGCGTGGAAGGGGAAGGCTTGCTGCTCTGCTGTGACAGTGAACTCTGCATCGCAGTCAAGGTGACCGATGTTCACATCCATCCTTCTTCCAAGCATCACATTAACACTGACTCTCCTCTCCTGTACTGTATGTCCAGTGATTTAAAAGGAGAGACGTGTGTCACCTGGTACTGTTTCGGTGCCGGTATTTATTCGGTATTTCAAACTGTATCCGTGCAGCTAGAACTGACATGTAACGCTGAAGAACAAGGCCTGTCTGTTCAGCAGCTTTGCTGAATTTAGGTCGTGATCAATAGTACGATGCAGTATCGCTGGGATTTTTGCTTCATACTATTTATGTCTATATATTTCAAAAATGTACTCATCAACAAAATCAAGGCAATATGAGACATGACAGGGAAAAGAAAAAGGAAAAACCAAAATGGAGGGTAGCACAATGTGGTATACGAAGGTATAAAACGGGAAAGTAACCAAGTATAGGAATTAATACCACTATTAAAGGATGCTGTGAGGTTGTTCAAGTTGTATTTTTCAAGCCATGCAGCTTTATGGGGCTCCCATGTACAATGTGCTATAGATACCTTCATGATGAAATACAAAGCATTATTAATTATTATTTGCTTCAAGTGTTACCATTTTTTTATTGTATTTTGTGTAAAGTATATCTTTGTGGGGACTCATTTCTATGGGGGAAACTCTAATCCCAACATGACGACCTTAACCCCTACCCAGCCCTAACCTTAACCATAAGTAACCAAACTAAATCCGAGGCATTTTTAGTTTTTTTGATTGCATTCACATATCTTTGTGGGGACCTGGAAAATGGTCCCCACAATGTAACATAAACATAATAGACACACACACACACATTTTTTTAACCAATGGTGAATGATAATAGTATGATGGGTTTCAAAAGTGTGGGAGTTTGTAATGCGAAATGTCAGTAGGTAATGCAATAAGGGGACGTTTACGAATTCCAAAACGTCCGAACTGCTTGATGACGTTGGGTATCGCCACTGAGCACAGAAATGATCATCTATCGAGACTAGATAGTGTGGACATGTGTTGTTTTAGGTGAAACCCATATGTATTCCATGAAGGACATTATACTGTACTAGAAAGACTTTAACATGAATATGTCATAGTGATGTTATGACATGTGGTTTGCCTGCTGTTATGTTGTGGGTTACTTATGTCTAAGGATCGTTTCTTAATAGGAACTGATATTTGCCTTTGGGTGCAGAAATGTTTGTAAATTTCAGATGAAATTTATGTAGGTTTAAAGGACTGTAGTTTCAGGAAATGTGGAAGCTCTGTTTTTTTATAGTATTAAACATTTTGCTAATGATTTTTCTTTTTAACTGTAAATGGAAATGACAGCTGCCCCTAGCAACAAACAAATGGGTCAAACCACTGGACTATGGATTTGGGTGATTTTAATAAATGGACTGCTTTGTCTTAGAAAGGCAAACTGTTTTTGTCTCTCTGGAAATTTGTTAAGCCATAACACTACAGTATAACTCTAACAGTGCCCCTGGATATGCTGAGCCGGAAGCCTATTCCAGGAAGCACTGGGTAAAAAACATATAAAAAACATGTTATATAAGGACCTAGTTTAGTATCCTATTTAACATTCTCAAACTAATTATTTGCTACATTTTCTTCTAGAGATGTCACGTAGATGGAACACATTTAATCATTAATAGGACTTTTGGGGCCATGAGATTGTTGCAGGCAGTCTGATACATGAGCATAATTGTTAATGGCAGAACCGAAGTCCTTATCTCACTGAGGGCTCAGCTCACAGTTTCGCACAATAATAAGCAGTGAGGTCAGGACACATATCGTCCAATATGGTGCATCTCTGTTACATTTCAGAGCAAGACATTGTTAAAGACAACGTGTGGCACTGGTTCTGTCGTAGCTTAGAGTAGTGCGTTAATTAGGGCTGACGGTAGGCAACCTGTCCGAAATTACAACCACTTTGAAGAAGATCTGCTGAGAAAAAAACAAAAATTGCCCCAACCTCTAGGACTTAAGAAGGGTGTAACATTTTAAACTAAATGAATGATATTTATGCATGCACAGAAGCTGTTTTTCAAGATCTGTAGGAATTCTACACTAGATAAGAACAAGCCCCAAATTTTAATTACAGTGTTTTTCTTTTGTATGCAGTGATTATTCTGTGTGTGACCTTTGTCCTCATTTCAGCGCTTGAAGTGAGAAAAAAACAGGTGCCATCGTAGCCCTTGTTATTCAGTGTTGGCTGATTATGAGAGACGCTGGAGCTCTGCAGGGAAAAACAGAGCAGTGCTGGTATTGCATACCAGCGAGTACCAGTCCACTTCACACACTGCCTCATTATATTTGAATATAATATCAAATGGTGCTATTTTCAAAGCATATTGATCAGTTGTCTTCTTTGACGGGATCAAGGAATAATTTAAAGTTTTCCCAATATTGACTTTTTAAATATATTTTTTTTAATTCCCCGGAAAAAATAGGCATAAAATCCCATAATGTTCTTAGTGCCAATATTCCATCCATTAATCTTCTAACAGATTATCCTGTTCAGGGTCATGGAGCCTATCCGAGGCAGCGAAGGACACACCCCGAATGGAACGCCAGCCCATGTGTGCCCACACAGGGCAAGCATACACAATCACAATTTAGAGACCCCACTACCTATCTGCACGTATTGACGTGATACAAGGAGAACATCCAAAGTCCAGATAGACAGGGAGGCGAACCTCCAACACTGGCAGTGCAGGGTAACAGCACAACATTCTGAGCCACATCGTGGTAGGACCACGAAATGCAAAGAAGCAGAAAGAGAAGCTGGCAGCCCGTTTCAGTATTAGGCTAATCGCGGGGTGCGAACTGCCGGAAGAAGCCGACCACCATAACCGAGAGTGAGTCAATACCTGCAATGCGTTTCTCTAAAAAAACCCATCAGATTCACAGTTCACGTTTCAGGGGCCGTGGTATGGTTCACATGAACGCTCTCTTTTCATTAACATTTAACATTTCACCAAGTAATTCTCCTGAGAGCGAAACAGTATTAATCAAGACATTAAATAAGGTATACACATCATTATACAATCAAGAGGCACTGCTGGCTGTAACTGCACATTAATGTTACTCGCACACTAAAGAAGGAGGCTGAACTCAGACGGGCCTGCAGTGTCTCAGCAATTAAGACCAAAATTGTCAAAAATGATGAATCGTCTTTTTTTTTTGCAAAATGGAGGTTGCTTTTTTTGGCCTTAAGTGGACATTATGTCAATGATGGGACAGGCTGCAAATTCACATGAGGTATCATGGAAACTTCTTATAGTTGATAATTAGTGAAATGCATTACAGCTGGGAACATTATTTTCAATATGTGTCGTTACTCAGTAATTGTTTTAAAGTCGTATATGTCGTATATTAAGTTACAGAGGACTGCCACTTAGCTGAGCTGAGTGATTCCCGATACCGATTACTGATTAATCCACTAACTGATACTGATTATAATTAATCTGATACTGATTCCTTCAAGTCATGGGTTTGAGGCTGTGACCAGTAACCAGCCTCATCTGTTATTTGTACAGTATTTGTTGTTTTCTGTTCCTCTGTTTTTTTGTGTCTTTAATTCTTACACTTGGTTCACCCTCCTTCTTTTCTTCTCTAGTTTTGTTTTATACCTTTTGTGTTTTGTAACTTTAATGTTTCCTAGTTTTTTTTTTTTTTTGGTTTTCGTGAGCCTCCCTAGTTTCTGTGCCAATTAGTTGTCAGTTACAGCTGTTTCTCATTGGTCCTGCACCTACCTTGATTGGTTAATTGATTATGAGTCACACCTGTCCCTTGTTTTCCCTGGTTTTCTGTGAGTATTAAAGTTCCAGCCTTCGTTCATTTCCCTAGTGGGACATTGTGTTAGAATGGTCCCTGTCTTTTATGGTTCAGTTTAGTGATGTTTTACCCCTGTTTAGTTCTGACCCCTCGTGGTCCTTTACTTTTGGTGTCTTTTTGTTTTGGTTACATTAATCCTTCGTTGTCTGGGAGCCGCCTTGTGGATTGTCCCCTTTTCCCCCTGTGCCACGGCAGTGCTACCAGTTAATGGCTTAACCATTGTATTAAAAAGCTTATATATTTAGCTGAAAAAAATGAGTTGAAAAATCAATACATATAATTCTTCACCCATTCTTAGTAAATATTAAGCGTAAGTGAACGGTGCGTGTTAATTTGCATTGTTACTTTTCCCTACATCTTACCCTCAAACAAGCACATGAAAATTGGCTGACGTAAGGAATCATTTATGCTTCCATAAGATTTTATAACATATAGATGATACCATAGGTCTTCTGACTCTATGACTGAAAAGTCACCATTTTGGGGGATTTCGGGTGGGAAAACACAGTAATCATTGTCCTCCCTGTTAATATTTTTAGCTTGATTGCATTATAAGGCACATTCGTATGATATCCAACAATAAAAAAATTCTAGGGACTGCAACTTTGCATGTATACTACTATGTATATATTCAAGAGTTCACTGGCACATATTTTACTTATTATAGTAACATATAAGGCATGTGGATGCTATTAATGTTGTCAAAATACTGTACAGTAAAAATGAATGTGTTTTCATTTTGGAAGATATTGAAACGCTTAAAATATGTTATGCTGTCATGTCCAGTGGTAATAAACGTTTTTTTTTTTTTTTTTTTTTTTTTGGTTGCTTGCACATATTGTTGTTGATGATATGTAGAATATATTAGCAGTTGTCAGAGAATCAGCCATGAAATTACCCTGGAGCAATAGAAGGTTGTATCAACTGTATATTCCAACGGGTTCATGAACCTTTTCCTAATTTTACTCTTTATGATTAGAAACCTAGAAGATAAGAATCGTGCCTTCCGGTGATTTGTCATATCTGATATGAACCCTAACCTCAACATAGTGGAAGGGCATGTAGTTTGCAGGATTTTAAGAGTTGTCAGGAGTTAAGTTCAGTAGGTTTTAATTTAAAATGCCTGTTTAACAAAGCAGATTTTTCTATAAATTTATATTCTTTATTTTTTTTCCAACGGTAAAGAAATCATGTGTAAATGCCATATTCAAAGGCTATTGAAAGTACTGTTTAGTATTTTTATGCATTAATAGGACAAATGATTAGATCACATTTTGGTTAAATGATACTGGAATCTTGGGTCTACCTATGTTCTGACAGAGAAGGTACCATAGTTTTTAATCATTATTGTTCTGTCCTAGCCATGGAGCATAATTAACACAAAGGAATGTACTAGTGTATATGGTACCAGAACACCGATACACTAATACCAATACGCTAATACTTAATATAGTCATTAAATGTAATATAATGTGTGCTACAGACATACACCAATCAGCCATAATATTAAATTCTAATATTGTGTAGGTTCTCCTTGTACCAACAATCCGCCACTGACCCATCGACTCCACAAGACCTCTGAAGGCGTCCTGTGGTATCTGGCACCAAAATGTTAGCAGCAGATCCTGTAGGTCCCATAACTTGAAAATGGGCCCCTATAGGTCAGGTTTGTTTGTCCTGCACATCCAACAGATACTTGATCAGATTGAGATCTGGGGAATTTGGAGGCCAAGTAAATACCTTGAACTCTTTTTCATGTTCCTCAAACCATTCCTGAACTATTTTTGCAGTGTAGCAGGGTGCATTATCCTGCTGAAGGAAGCCACTGCCATTGGGGAATATTGCTGCCATGAAAGGGTGTTCTTGGTCTGCAACAACGTGTACTGTATGCAGGTGTTATATGTCAATATAAGATCCACATGAATGCCAGGACCCAAGGTTTCTCAGGAGAACATTGAGCAGAGCATCACGCTGCCTCTGTTGACTTTACTTCTTCCCATAGTACATCTTAGTGCCATCCCTTCCTCAGGTAAACGGCACACATATACCTGGCTGTCCTCACGATATAACAGACTGTCAGACTCATCAGACCCAGCAACTTTCTTCTATTGCTCTATGGTCCAGTTCTGATGTTCACATGCTCTTTGTAGGCGTTTTCCATAGTGGAACTTCTTCCTTGCAGCATTTAACTTCCGCTAAATTTTGTTCCGCTAACTGTAAAACCGCTAACGGTTTTCACAGGTAAAGTAAATAAGGTTTAATGGTCAAAAACGTTTGTAAAATCACACATTTTTCTTCTGGCATGCTGTTAGCTGACTATGTGTAACCACGAGATGTGATTGGTCAATAACTTTTTGTTTTTAAGGTAGTCTGGACTAAATATAAGTGAACATTTAGAGTTATCGAATTAATCTTTGGAGTTAGTGGATTAAAAGTTGTTGAATCTTTTCTACTACTGGTGTCCTGACACTTTTCTACCACTGGTGTCCTGACACTTTTCTACTACTGGTGTCCTGACACTTTTCTACTACTGGTGTCCTGACACTTTTCTACTATAGCCAGCAACTTTTTCTGCAATTAGTGCCATAGTAGCTCTCTTGACCAGATGGGTTGGCCTTCGTTCGTCTCGCACATCAATGTGCCCATGGCCACTCATTGGTTCACTGGTCGGCCTTCCTTGGGCCACCTTTGGTAGGTACTGACCGCTGCATATCACAAACACCCCACAAGACCTACCAGTTCAAAGAATCTCTGACCCAGTCGTCTAGCCATCACAATTTGGTCGTTGTCGCTGTCACTCAGATCCTTATACGGTGCCATTTTTCTTACTTCCTGCACATAAACTCCAAGAACTGCCTGCTCCTTTGCCTAATATGTAATGGCACCCTTGACAGGTGCCATTTTAACATGATAATCAACGTTATTCACTTCACCTGTCAGTGGTTTTAATGTTATGGATGATTGGAACAAGACAATAGTTTTACAGTATAAGGATCACAGTCAGCACCAGAGGAAACAAAGCATCTTCAGCTATGATGCCCCAGAGTGTACTGAGTAGTACACATTTGATTAAATTGGTTATTATTTCTTAACAGTTGCATTCTTTATCACATTAAAATGTGTATTGTAAAATAAATGCACAAAGAAGAAAATCTGCACTATGCAGGGATAGGAATCTGACTAAAGTTGGCTGTAAAGGCTAAGATTTCATTTGCATTGCAGCAAATGTTCTAATTAGCTATGTATTTTGGGGGGAAAAAACTCCCACCCTAATCCAAGCTTGGCATTTGCTTTTGTACAGTATCATTGAGTGCATCTGGGTATGGATTGTAAATGCTCCCTACTGCTCATCCCGCAAACAAGGCTACAGTGCTCACCACCATGGAAGAAAGAGAGTATATGTTAATTAGCAATGATTACTGAATTGTGAGAACACATTATTTCAGCTGTAGTACTATCGACAGTGAGGGACCGATCCTTCTTTCTCATTCCACTTGCTGTTAATTTCAGACAATGTTTTATGTGTCCTTGAGGTATATTCTTAGGTGGTGTGTTTTTTTTTTTTATATATAATCCTTTGATTTATAAGGAGAAGTGTTTGGCTTAGTGATCGATATAAGGAAGTGAAAGCTTAACCGAGAAAACAGCTATAATGTCAGCTACTGGCTAGATGATCATTCTATTTATTGTTCTTTACTTACAGAAAACATTAAAATTTATATATTGTTGTATATTATATTGGAAATTATGAAACAAACTAAAAAAGTGTGCATTGTTGTAAAATGAAAATAAAGTGATAATGTACACTGGATCTATGTGTTGCATTGAGGTTTCTAGGCCATGGGAGATGTTTAATGAACTCTACACAGGTTATGAGAATCATACGGTGTTACCCCACTGCGAGGTGTCAGCGTGATTTAAACCTGATCGCTACAGGGCGCATCAACAAGGCAATTAAAAAGCCCATAATACTAAATGATAAAGTGTGCCGCAGACGATCATCTTCCACATTGCTTTCAGTGCAGAAATACTGCAAGTGAGAGGGAAAAAAATCAAGGCATGGGTATGTTAATTGTAGACTTCAACAGGATTTGGGAACAGCCTGCTATTTACCCCAATTATCTTGACTTTTAATGGGGTCTAGGATAATACCCTACAGTTCAGAACTTACCATCTTCCAAACATCTGTACACTTCATGTGTCTCGATGGGGGTGTTCCAATCTCAATCCTGGAGTGGAGGTTGCTCATTTTCTACTCATTAGAAGACAGATTAATTAGGGGTCACTAAGCCATACAGAGGTGAAGTGGCAGTTGGAGTGATTATCTGTACCTATTAGAACATGCAGATCCAGTTTGTGATCAATGGTTTAGTCAGACTTTGAGCTACTTACCTCCTGTGGTTTGTATTATACTGTTTGTTACGTGTCTGGATGAATATGAAGGGTCTATATTATTCTCTCCATAATATTTTTGCTGGGGGTGGGGGGGCTTAGTTATATGAACTATCCCTGTGCTGAGACTAAGAAGGAATATGAGCCTCTTTGTCATGTGGTTCTGGTCATTGTCCTGATTCAAGGAAAAGAAATAACGAATAAGGTGCAGAAAACACCTCATAATTTAGGAATACCCATCCGTGTTTAATGATGTGTGTTATAACCCGTCTAGGGGAGGCTATAACATAAAGTCGGAGCGGCGTCTTCCTCTCTCTGACTTCCCAGCTGTCAGACCAAGGCAAACCACACCAATTCCCAGCACAAGTAAGAACAGGGATTTTTGTTTAATTTTAAAAATAATAATAGCTTTTCAGGGCAAAATGACAAATGAAGCAACACCATGAACCTATAATATGGAAAAAAAGCTGCCCAACTTGAAACGAAAGCAACCAAAAATATGACCCTCCCGTCTTCCCCACCTGCTCTACAGGTTTCAGAAAATAAGTAATGAGTGATAAAAATGAGAGAAGACTCAGGCAGCTCATAGTACCAGTACAGCTGTCGGCAGTAAGGAGCTGTTTTAGTGTGATTGTTGGGTGGGTGTCCGGATGGCTGAAGAGGAAGAGCGCCCCCAAACGTCAGTTCATCCGAATTTTTATTGCCCCTCATGTGACACACCCTGTGTTACAATAAGGAGGGGAAAAGAGAGCAATACATCCAAGTACGATACAGTCATGGGTCATATCATGTGGTAACCCACAAAACCATACATATACATGCCATTGATATGAATGGGGCCAGGCCTACTCAGCAGCCAGATTAGCACATGAATCCTATTAAGAGGTCTTTGAAGTGTAAGGAGGTGTCTTCCATACTTGACCATGGGTAATCCCAACCTAGCTGTAGTCCCTGAAGTATCGTAGTACTCAGGAGGCGTGGCATGGCTTGCTTCTGCACGGACTGCGGAAAGGTGAGCGCCTTTACTCTATCTGACTTACACTCATTGCCATGCATCGAGCCTGTTAGCATAGCTGACTGGCCAAGAGGGTAGGCCTACTCGCCGATCGCTTTGACTCCTCACTCTACGGAGATGCCTGCCTTCGGTACACCGGATGATTGACTCTGCTGTCTGCTCAATTGGAGGATAGCGATGACAATCAAAACATGATAACCACTGCTAATGCTGTTTTATTTTAACTGCTTTTTAACTACTATCTTTTTTTCTTTTAATGATAAGACAAAAAATAATTTTACATCAAGGGAACAGAGGTTCACAGACTGGTCAAAATAACTGGATTGTTCTCTGACCATTGAAGAAAAAAATCTGAAATCTGACATTCACATAAATATTTCTGGTAATTCTGCCTTTCCTTTTTGAAATATCTTCTGGGTAGAGTTATTAACAAGTACTAATAATTAAAAAAAAAAAATCAAATTTGCTAAATACATGTCATCATTTAATCATCTAAACACTGCAGTAGACGCCAGCATTATAAATTGGAAGCGACGCAATACAAAATGAGGGTTTAAGGATGAATTTTTGTTGATGGGCCCTTGAGTGACGTCGTTGCCGCTGAGGGTGTGTGCGAAAGCTGCAGGACCCAGATCCAAAGCAGCAGCAGCGAAGACAGAGTGACAGCCGCGTCTTCAGTGAGGCTGATGCTGTATGGAGGCTCATTAATCATCATCGCTGGTAACAGTCTCTGCCCGGGTCGGCTGTCCAAACAGGCTGTGGCATTAGAGCAGAGGGAGCGGGACAACAGCACTCTAGACAATATTCCCAGGGAAGGGAGGATCTTGCAATACACTGATCTTTCCGTAATGCGCTTAACCTCTTTAATGGCAGTGGACCGTGCAAACGACCTTGTAATATGTAAAATTATTATACGGTATTACGTTCCATAATTTAGGTGAAAATAATGTTTTCAAATGACAGCAGAGAATATAACTATTTGCTAAATTATGGAACAGTAAATGTCTATAATTGAGGAAAAATACAATTACACAATACGTTGGTAATAAAATTTGACTCACATATCACATCAAAAAACTACAGCTTACAGAAGTACACAGGTCCAACTTTGACTAGAACACCACACTCAGCATAATAATCTGACAATAAGTATGTAAGTACAACAGTGATATCAGTAAAACTTATTTAAAAGATTATAAGACACGTTGGCTTGAAATATTCTTGTGGAAGACCATTTTATGGGCCTGTATAACACTATGTCTTCATCGGGGGGAAAAAATAAAAACCAGTCTTATACTCAAATGGTATTGCAGTAGTTCCTCACTCACTCAATGTTCTGGTAATTGAATCTCAATCACCTAAAAACATCTGAAGATTTGGACAGGGGACGGAATGTTCTGGAAGAATGCCACCTATATGTTCAGCTAGAAGCAACCTTTATTTCACCACACCTAATGATAATATAAATAGTAACATTGTAATAAATCAGCAATTACTCTGTAATAAGTGGCTGTAATGCTTTATTTACGTTTGCAGAACATGATGGACCCACAGAAAGCAATCAAATAAATGATAGGTTTTTTTTTTTTGGTAGGTGAATGATGTCCAGAAAGATATTTCTGTAAGGAAAATGATGAAAAAATAATTTAAATAATTCAAGCACACCTTCACTTTATGTATAATACAGTGCTATATTGTATTATTTACTACTGTCTGGAAGAATTATTTTTTTGTAAGTTTGGGTGCAATTGCAATTTATAATTTAAAGCCATTACACTTGTTGATTAATTATTATGTTATGCATAACTTGAAAAAAACACACTTTCCTCCACAGAAAACAGATTTTCATAATGACTTGTTGCAGAACAGACCAAATAATCCCTAGATTTACCTTGAATAAATAAATTTGCTCAAACATATAATTGGCGAGCCTCCTGAGCGTGACTCTGTCTGCCATTAGCCAGTTACTACTGTTGATTTTCTGTGATTTTTTTTTGCCAGCAAAACATTTGGGTGGATTTCAAAAATTATGTTAAACTTGAAAACTATGAAACCATTTTAATTAAAGGCAGAGATAGTGACTAATACTTCTGCAATCTGTAATTTCTATGTATGCTTAAATATAACTGAAATTTAACATATGAGCAACTTAATGAGGCCTTATTGAGTGAATTATGATGTAATTCTCTTAGTGACAATGTAAAATAAAAGGATACATTTTAAAATTTAAGCAAGGAGACGTGTGAGCATTTCACTACAAGAAACTTTGTAATTTTATGTAAGAATTTTGTGTAAGAAGAAGGTCAGGTCAGGTCAGGTTGGGGAGGCTGCCCTGATGCAGCGTGTTGCCACACCCACCACATGCCAAAACTCCTTGGGATCTTGGCTGGCGACCCCCCGGGCAGATACACGGTCCAGTCCCACCCTCCGGAAATGGCCATCCATCTGCCGCAGCCAGGTGTTACGTGGGCGTCCCCCTTGGCCTGGTCCAGCCACTTGGTCCTTATGAATGAGGATCCTGTGAGCGGGATCACCCTCAGGGAAACACGTCATATGGCCTTAGTGGCGTAACCGGCGCTCCCTCACGGTGCAGGTAATGTGCCTCATGAGGAACTCGTCTATAGCAGCCGCTCATTCGGCACAAAGTCAAGCCAGTGACACCCAAGGATTCTCCGAAGAGACACAGTACTGAAGGAGTCCAGTGTTCATCTCAGTTCACTGGATAGCATCCATGTCTCACAGCCATACAGCAAGACAGGGAGCACCAGGACTCTAAAGACCTGGACCTTCAATCTCTTGCAAAGATATCAGGAGCTCCACACACCCCTTTCCAGCGACCTCATGACCCCCCATGCTCTCCCAATCCGTCTGCTGACTTCATAGGAAGAGTCACCAGAGATATTAATGCCACTACCAAAGTAGGTATATCTCTCGACAAGATCGACATTCTCCTCGCAGTCAGACACGCTACTGTTGGCTGTGCCTAGGAAGTCATTAAATGTCTGGATCATGGTTTTTATCCAGGTTAAAGCAGAAGCTGTAAAAAACTGAAACTCTTCACATGTTTACCTCTATAGAAATAACATGAGAAGGTGATTCTCTTTTTTATTAAAAATGAAAAAAATTTGCCTACTGGTTCCTTTAATTTTAATTTCTCCAATGGCTTGACCTGCTGCTGGTTGTCTTAATCTCATTCTACCTTCAATGTTTCTGGGCATTTTGGCTTTTCTCGATGAACCCTGGCCTTCTCATAATATGTCCAAAATATGATAACTTTAGTCATTTTTGTCTCAGGTGAAAGTTCAGGCTTGATTTGATCTAGACTTAACTTGGTTCTGTTCTTTGCAAAGCATGGTATTCTTAAAAGTTTTGCCAGTTCAAAAGCTTTCACATCTATAAAGAATCGTTAAAAATATCACACTCGGAACAATTCCGATCTTTGTTCTTAGAGATACGTCGTTACTTTTGACGATTTCTTTTTTTTCTATGTCCTTCATCACTCTTGTCTCTGTCAAGTGTCACTCTACAACTTATTTCCTGACTGCTGGATCCTTTGTTGTTCTTCCACTTTCCCTATAGGTGTTTTCAAAGTATCTTCTTCACTTTCTAACTCGTGTGCTGTCATCAGCGTGTCAGAGGTGGCTCTTGTTTCTTCCACCAGTCTTCCAGTCGTTATCCTTTCTTTCAAACTTTGAATCTTCCGTTCTGGCCTGGAAGCATCAGCAGTTACATTTTGCTCATGTCGTAAACACCAACTGTACTCTGAAGAATGCTTAGGTCCTCTTCGGTAGTAATGCTTGGTGCCCTTCAAACTGAGGGACCTGTCGTCTACCATTATATCAGGCTGAAGAGGATGCTCACAGATTCTGAAGTAACACCGGCTCAGCTAGCCTGAAGGGATTTCTCTAAAAGGAATCTGACACCACAGGAAATTAAACGCAAGAGAGACGAATGCAGTTTGAGAGTCCAAATGAAAAACAGTCAAGATTTGATACAGTCAGCAGTACTGGCAACAACATTACGAACAGCATATTAGATTTACATTAATGGCGAGAGGAAATGATTAAACTGCATGATATTTCGTTGCATTGATATTTTTAAAGGGGTTTCAAGCTGCAAGAAGTAGACAATGGTTTTGGCTGGAAGATTGCATATCCAACTTTCAATGCAAAAAAATGGAGAATTTCCTCCCACAAACTAAAGACGTGGTTAGATGAATTGACATCTCTGAATTGCAAATAATACATTATTGTGTGTGCATGCGTGTGCTCTGGGATGGACTGGTATCCATTCACCCTATTCCCTTTTCCCTAGGCTTATTGGGATAGGCTCCAGGCTCACATGAGCCTGTACTGGGTAAGTGGGTAGAAGATGGATGGATAAGTATTGTTTGATATCAACACTCCAAGTAAACTTTGAAACAAGGTTACTGGGGGCGGCTGATTCATATGGCGTTAAACATAGCAGTGAGCGTGCTCTTTTTCCAGCCCGTGGTAGCAGGCTGAGGCATACTGTGAGTTTGTATATGTTTTTGTGACCGGGGGGGCTGCTCAGGTGGATCCTCCAAGTGCCCCTAAGGAATGTGTCATGCAGTTTTCAGCTCCACGTTTCTCGATGCAATTATTTTGTCAAACAGAACCACGGCCGCAACTCCCACACGTTCTAGAGAGTTGGCACAGGGATGACAAGAAGCGGGGAAACATCTACTTACTAGAATGTTCATTTATAAAGAAGGGTTACTTCTTTCGTTTCCTAATGCAGAAGAACAGGTGGAGTGGAACATTTGTTTACCAGGTCATTAACTCTATATATCTGATTTAGAAAGCATTGCGCTGCAAACACATCCTCCGTAAACAGGCGGAGACCTACCTGAATTAGCTTTTGAAGCATTCAAGTAGCTATTATTGCTATTATGTACGCAATTCACTTAACAGGAAGGAAACACTGTAGTTGTTTCCAGATTCTTTTAACTGCCGTTATGCACAAGAATTTTTGACGTGTGTTCCCACCCACTTTTTGCGGGACCGCTACGCCCGTGAATGCAGACATGTAAATTACTATAAACACATGGTTTCTGCCTAACCAGCTGCATTATACAATACAGTGTTTGAATGTGTGTGCGAGGAGAAGTGTCCAGCGGAAAACAAGTAAACACGCAGGCCATGGTAAACTTACAGCAGATGTATGGTAAACTCACAGCCAGCAAACGTAAACCATCTTTTGAGAAAATGTTAACTGAATCTTTATTCCGGTATGTTATGTAAGAGATGTCTTCTTCGTTTTGCTAGTAATATTTCCAAATAATGAAAGTGTCATTTTGACTGCCTCTGTGACATAATCCTTAGATCTTATTGGTATTTATATAGAAAAAGTGTCCAACCAGCAAACTATATTGGTATCAAACAGGCACAAGATTTTCAATCAGAAATCCAGAGTAACAGTTCAATTTAATGTCATGTAAAACACTGTTTTTCATGATATTGCATAGATTTCTCTCTTCATTGCCCACGGTAAGCAACAAGAGATGAGGCATCCCAAAAATAAAAACAAACACTTATCCAGTTAGATTGAATTAAACACTAAATTGAATTTAATTATAAGAATTGTGGTTTTAAGGTTTCTTTTCCCCATCATAAACTTGTAACATGCATAATCTTTCGCAATTATACTGTACAAGTTCAATCAAGGTTGTGAAGCCTGTATCACCATCTGCTGAGAACATCTCAGCTGCTACTTAAGTCCGTAAAAGGTTCTTAGCACACCTATGTCATGGCACTGAGGAAAGGACAAGACTGTGAGCTCATAAGCACAATGTGTGCAGAATTACATTTTATGTTGACTTTCTATTACATGTAATAATATTAGAAGTATATGTAATAAAAAAATATATTAAAAAAAAAACTCAGACGCCCCCAGTGACATTCAGTAATAAAGAGTACTATATAACAAACATCATGGACTGATGCTCTGTCATGCAACCAGTTATTATGGTGATTAATATAACATATATTTGCTTTTGCCACTTAAGATTTTGTACAATAAAATATTAAAATATCGGTCCACTCATGACAAGTATGCATTTCTAGGATTGGCCATAAATTGTAACCCCCCGAATAATCAGACCCGGCCAACACCCCCCCCCCCCCCCCCCCCAAATAATCATATTGTCATGGTGAATGGGTGGGTTCAATCCAATCCAAATGATCAATCCAAAGTTACGCTGTTGTTTCTAGGTAAGCACTACTAGAAAACATTCCTCTTATTTTTCTTGTGCCAATTATCAGTGCCTAAAGATATTTTATCTACTGCTTTATTCCTTTATCCCATCTGATTCCATTATTTACGTCTGTATCTGCTTATTAATCATAACATTGTGATTTATTTTTTCTTTACTGGAATCAATGCACCTTAGTTCACACCAGACCTAAATTGTGTCCATGCTATGTTTGTGTTCTCAAAATGTTATGAACATTAAGTCACTTTGAAACACTGGAACGTCTTTTCAAGTTATAAACACAGGAATGGTGTTGCATGACAAACCAGGAGCCCCGACTCAGAGGGTGAGGGCTGACTGCTGGGATGTTTAGTCTTCTGTTGCAGGAAATACTGACATTTGACCTCTTGTGCAAGACAGACAGTGTGATGTGTATAATATGCATTTATATTTTTAATGCTGCACTGGGTGGGAAATCCCTTGTAAAATAAATGGTGGATTTATAGTGCACTGAGAATTCCCAGCATAATAAATAGAAGTTGTTTATACAGTGTGATAATGTATTCAGCTCTTCAGGTTCAGGAGTTCCCAAATATTCATGACAGGGCAGCATTTGTGACGGACAGAGCAAAGTTTATTGTGACGGAGCACATATTGAGAGGTGTTGCTAGGCAGAGGGGGCGGGGGGGTGTAAGTGAGGCCAAGCTACGGCTGAATCAGACCCATCCTCCTGCCTGTATTTAGTATAAAGCGGAGGGTGGGGCTTATGTCATTGCTGAGGCTACACTTACAGCCCAAGCTACAGCTGAATCAGACCCATCCTCCTGGCTGTATTTAATATAAAGTGGGGGACGGGGCTTATGTCATTGCCGAGGCTACACTTACAGCCCAAGCTACAGCTGAATCAGACCCATCTTCCGGGCTGTATTTAGTATAAAGCGGGGGGCGGGGCTTATGTCATTGCTGAGGCTACACTTACAGCATTAACTTCTGCTGTAACAACCAGATAATAAAGTATTTCGGGGTCCCCTACAACTTGGACCCCTGGGCTACGCTTCACTTGAGCCCGTGCCTGAGTCTGCCCTTCTGGGTCTGATGTTAGGCTGTGGAGGCACTTCTGCTTGTCTAAAGGACTTGGTGCTGAGGAAGCTCCAGTCTTTAGTGCTTAGTAAAGAGCTGGTGGTTGAAACCCGTCTCCAGACACACATCTCCTCGGTCTCTTGGCCACGTTTCTCAATTACAGTGTCGCCCTATTGGAAAAAAAAGATAAGTGATCTAAGGAGAAATATTTATTTCCCCCGGTGCTTGGAACTTGAACATTTTTCTCTTTTCTGTTCTTCCATTCTCCTTTGAAGTTTTGTTCCTTCGCTCATTTATTCAGCTGACAAGTCATTACTTCCTTTGTGTGTGTTTCATTTTTAAAATGCTTTTAATGCGAAACTTCACGTTTTAAATGAGCAGGCTAAAGATTCATTCGAAAATGATCATTCAAATTGAGTGTGCTGTGGGTTTGAAGGAACATTTTTTACATGTAGAAGGTGAGTTAAATGTTCCAGCCTCCACATTTTTTTTTCATGAAACTTCTTATAAATGAAGACTATCCATATTAGATAATGAGTGCGATTTCTGGAAGAATTTAATTTTTATTTAATTCTTACTTTGTTTTATGCTAACAGTTTAATTGTGGGGAGAAAAGCTTTAACAATTAACCCACTATCTATACAAAATCCTCCTCAGTGACAATAGGTTTTTGTCATTTTTAATGGGCTAGTTTCAGCACCATTAAATGGTCTGAGTCGTGGATATTCTGTGCAGGCTGATAAACGGAAGGACTTTGGAAGTCCTGGATTGTCTCAGCATGGCTAAATAGCTATGTGGTTCTGCCCATTAAATGTAAGTACACTCATAAATGACAAAAATCTAGCGTTTATTCAGACTTAATAATCCAAGATAATACCTAATATTAATTCACAAACAACCTTTTTCCCCCCCACTGCTATTTGTCATAGCAACCTAAAATGAAATATTTTTAGCCATAGACCTGTTGTTAATCACTAGTATTCTGCTCCAAGATTTTTAAATTATTAAAAATCCTCTGAAACTCACAGACCACGGGTGCAATTTATGGTTAATAAAAAGAGATAATGGAAGCTAATAAGCCTGGTTACCAGCCCCCAGAAGGTTCAAGGTTTCTGCAAAAAATACTCTTTCATATTCGCTGTACTTTTCAAGACTCTAGTCAGTTTTCTGTATTAGCTGGTCTGTAGGTATAAAAACAGAGTTATTCCTGTTAGACTCGAGGCTGTAGTGGGCTGGATGGACAGAGCTGATACAAGTGTGCTGTTACATTTCAAATAATATAATCTTTACAGGGTGCATCAGCAAATGGTGTGGAAAAAGTTCTACAATCAGTTAAGCAATCCATATTTCTAGTATCAAACGTTTCTCACAATATCAATGGACTTTTCCTAACAGTAATAATTTTATTTTACATTTGTATAGCCTTTGGGGAAATCAGCAGTTTTATCCCAAGGATTATTTACCTCCTATTGTACGTTCTTCAACATACATCCCAGCACAATATTCAATACGACACAATGGAAGCTCCAGAATTTCATTCAAGCAGATTAAAGGGCATCACGATGAAAAGATGCAGTGTCTTGATCAGGAAGCGGGCATACAATGATTCCCCTGCATCCTTTTACACTCCAATCTGATATCAGGACCTTTCTATAGGACCTAAGTTGATATGTCTGCTTACTATACAGTGTGCTGCCAGAGACTTTGCTTAATTCAACAATTGGGTGATTGAAATGCTGGATGACTGGATGGGAACAAAGTCGGAAAGACCTCCGAAAATTAAGATAGAGGGTGAAATGGGTCAATATTCCTGTAATGCTCGGACCGTTCATCTGTAACGGAGGTGATGTGGAGACAGAAAAGGGTCCATTTACTAGCTGTAAATGACTTTTAGCGGAAGATAAATTTCAAACGGAAGGCTTAGTTCTTCCTGGGAAATAACAGATTTTATTTCCCAAGTTATATCTGCTATATCATCTTCTGGCTGGAGAGAGGAAGCGGCCCGCTGTCTTCCCAGGTTTGTTGCGTCCTGCTCCCTGTGAAGCATGTTCTCAGAGATGAGGGCGTGTGGTGCATCAAACCCATTAAAACACAAGCAGCCAAAGGCACTACCATGAGGAAACGGCCCTTGATCTGAGGCGTCTGAGAAAGATGGATACAGCAGGAAGGGTTTAGAGAAAAGACATGAAACTAGATTCTGTGATTTTCAAAGACATCCATTTTTACAACTGCTGTAGAGGTGGTGCAGAGAACTTCTCTTCTTCAGTAATGGGAAAATAATTATTAAATCAATAAACCAAACGCACCCATCTTCCAAGTGCTTATCCACTTCAGGGAGGTCCAGGACACTCAGGGCACAAATCAGGGGGAGACTATGGATGAGACAGCAATGCATTGCTGGGGGGGCGAACACATACACACACACACACACACACACACACACACACACACACAGAGTCATGTAGTCAAATCTTTTTGGGGAAACTGGTCCCCATAAGGTAAAAAAAAACAAATCATTTGGTCCCCACAAGGTAAGGGATACCCAGACCACACACACGCACATATATATATATATATATATAGACACACACACACACACACACACACACAAACACACAACATGGGTGATTTACATAAGTCTCTCTTCATATATGGGGTGGGGTATAAGTCATATCACTACTGGTCAATTTATTCATATTTTTTTCTGAACAGGCAAATTCTCAAAAGTTCTAACACTATATTTTAATATAATTAAGATATAGAGTGCATATGGACACCATTATTTTTGTCTGTGCACCATGATTTATAGTCGTTAACAAAGCTGCATGTATAATTCTTCATTAAAGAGATGTTGCATAAATGAAATGCTAATATCGATTATTATTACATGACACTTTTGATAAATAGTGTAATCTTCTGAGGACACGTACAGCCTGGTATGGAAGGGGGCTCTGTACACAACAACACATATTTAAATATTTAAAGAATGATGCTACATATTAATTTAGCTCATCACTGATAGCCAGTGTCAGTTTTTAAGATTATTCATTAGTATTTTTCTCATCTGTCCATGCTATCATTAATTTGGAATGGTGCTATCAATTAAACTCCAATGTTTATTATAGCGTACACTTGGCAACAACATAGATAATAATCTTGAATTGCTCACCTGAGACGTACATACTGTAGAACACAAGTCTGCTTCTATTATGCCAGTAACATCTAACAGTATAATCACACATCAGGGTTAGCCAAACAAAGGAAATGGTGATTGTAGCAAGGGTTACAATGAAAATATTACTCATGTGTATGTCACATTTTACAACAGAACACAAATCTGAATTATGCCAATAATTTCCAGCCAAAGGAAATGGTGACTGTAGCAACAAATACTATACAATGGAAAAAAATCTGCACATGTACGTTACTCATGTGCGTTCCGAGGCATACATTTCACAACAGAACACAAGTCTGTATTATGCCAATATATCTAACAGTTTAATCTCACTTCAGTGCTAGCCAAACAAAGGATATGGTGATTGTAGCCAGCTTTTCTATACAATGAAGCTATTGTTTACGCGTGTATTACGTATGTGCATTCGCAGACCCAGAAACACTTCTCTGTAGAACTGGAGCAGTTAGAAAAAAAAAAAGTGGCATCACAAGAAAGACACGGCAGGAATTGTCATGGTATCAGCAACATAATACAAGAGAGCAAAGATGAAAAGCTGCGTGGCAGCCAGCCTTATGCAAGCAGAAACATTACTTGGTTTCATCTGACGTATAAACTCTGTTTGTTACAATACGGGCTGGCCATGTGTTACTCAGATGATGCAGAGGTGACTAAGCAATAGAGCTACCTCAATTTTACAGACATAGTATGGTTTAAAGGCCTGGAAATCTCAATATATTATGTCCACAGGGAAGAGAGAATAAGCAAATAACAGATATAAATGCATATTTATAATGTGTGCGCACGCACGCACCCACACACACAAACACATAATAATAATCATTATATTTCTGAATTATACATTAGAATACTTTTGATTCAATTACTAAAATGTAGGTTACAAAGAAAATATATACAATTCTGAATACATCCTTTCTTCCAAATGTGAAATGAAAAAGTAGAAAAGCCTCCTATCTGCTCACCATCTGCATTTTTTCGCTGACTTTCACTGGAATTCTGGTACAGTCGCATGGAATATTTTTTTTTTTTTTGCTTAGAGCAAAGCTCTGAGAGTTGAACGATTTATTTATTTGCTTATTCTGAAGTCTTGGATTTAATACAAGAAGTGTTCATTTTTAACGTCTCCAGCAGTCTGACTTATAAGAGATAACATGTTGGGAGAGGTTTGGCGAAACCAAAGGCAAACTGTTCCGGGCAAGTTTGAGTATTTAACTTTTAGCCTGTGGAAGCGCAGAAAGGTTATCAGCTGCCGTCTGCCAGAGTTTGCCTTCGCAGGAAGAAGAAACAGCTGCTTATGGAGAACTTCCTGTGTTATCTGCGTGCTGCATTATCGGTCGCCTTGAAGCTCTTTGCAGCAGGGTTTGATGTGGGAAAGCAAAATAATAGTAATGCTAAAATATACACACACTGGGAAATGATGCCGTAACTTCAGCTGAGATAAACTGCCAAATGAGTCAAGGATTTTATACAGCGTCTCATAATCACACGCAACTCCAAGAGAAGCAAAGGTGCAGACCTCCGCATTATTGCAGGCCTTTGCAACAGGAAGCAAACCAGTGATGTGAATAT
>JAODLC010000002.1:1061368-1080707 GCA_026781145.1 Hippopotamyrus pictus
CTCTTCCTTTCTGCTCCCTTTGCAGCTTCCAGGTATGCATTCCAGATGTGTGATGTCACACCGATGGCTTACACCCGTTTAGCTCTGGGAGTTAAAAGATCAGGAAGATCCCTTTTCCACAATCACTTATCCAGTTCAGGGCCGTGGCGGGGTTGAGGGGGCGGGTGGGTTGGAGACTGTCCCAGGAAGCACAGGGCATGAGGCGGAGGAGCACCTAGAAAGGGATGTCAGTTCGTTTCAGGGCACTCACTCACTAGCTCAGTCACAGCCTACAGACAATATATAGGCAGAGTTTCATCCAGGCCACATACCGCTGGACTGGGGGAGGATATTGGGCTTACCCAAAGGAAGTTCACATCAACATGGGGGGAACATTCCAACTCCAAACACACAGAACCAGGGGTGATATATAATGAAAATACATAATAAATACCACATCTGATGCGGCCCTTCGTGATGCACAGCTAGCTGTACATATTTTTCGTTCAGATGTCTGAGCATAACAGGAGACAACAGTTTAAGGGGAACAGAGCGAACCAACCGTAACTCAGTCTGACAGAAAGAGCAGCATATCTTGTACACATATTCATTTGACATGATCAGGTCCCCCTCTATCACTCATTTACACAGCATTGCTTTCTGGGAATAGTAATTCTCTGCTATGATTAGATGAAGTGCTTACCACCATGGTCCCTCAGGAACTGTCACTCAGCCTGAAGACCCAGACAGACTACTGTATAAGGATATTTTAAAAATATCCTTATTCCTTTTTTTAGAGCCAGCTGATGCTTAATGCAGTTTATTAATCCTTAACAGACCCATAACCAATGATATATTCTGTAGCACTGACATTGAATCAACACCCATCTCTCCTATTGCTCCTCCGGTTGTCCTGAAAAATAAATGAATCTCCTTAAATGCATGACACACCTGATCAGCAGTTACATGCCACACCGAATCGATTAGTATGAAATAAATATCTGACAGACACGCATCATATTAAAAAAAAAAATCTGACAATTGGCTGTCAGTGCTTAGTAAAATTTAACAAGATCTCGTTTTTTTATAAAGATATATAAAAAGTGTGATTTAAGCCACAGAAAACAGGGATAAATTTAGTGAAGATGGAAGGTAGGGCTGAGATCCACACAGTGCTCATTTGCTTCGCTCTCTGTTACGATAACATCATAATAGCACTTATCCCTACATGCCATATATAAGCATAACACAGATGCCATCTATAAAACAAGAAAAGCTGATTCTGTCTCAGCTTCTAATCATTAATTAAAAAAAAAAAAAAAAAAACTATTCATACACCAATCATACAGCACTCAGGGACCGCATCCAACAGGAGCAACGAAGTTATAGCTAAAACTAATAATAATAATGAGGTGACCAGGCATTACTGGGGGATTAATTCGAAGATTATACTCATTCAATGATTATGCAGTTTAGTGGCGTTGCGGAGATGGCAAAGAGAGACATGAAGAGCCCCAGTGTCAAACTCACAAAATGTTTCACTATAAAATTCGCCATGCCGCAGAAACATAAGGTTTCCATTCAGCGGAAGGCTGCTTTTTCAAATGACCATAATGGCAAATAGCCAACGAAATTACATCTGGTCTTTGTCAACTCGCTGCCCAGAAGCAAATTCTGATCAACTGCAAAGAGATGAGGGTGGAATAGAGATTTCCAAGAAACCACACTCATTTATCTTTACTTTGCAGAGGATCGCAAATTTAATTGTTTACTTTTTATGTCTGCATTTAATCCTTTGTTGAGGCCTTTAAACTGTCACCAGATGTTTCACCATGTTTGAGCAAAACATGAAACACTCGTATAATCTTAAGGAATGATGCCTTTCCAAAGCTTCATGCAAATCAAAATATCTAAATTTGATATTAAACTGCCGCTCTATAGTCTAGAGCAGCGACACAGTTATGAGAATGTTTACCTTGTTACCACGAATTATTGTACTTTGCGATTCACATATTTGTTTGAAACTGTTCTGGACTCAAGTAGTATTCAAATGCATTATCTGAATACACAAGTACGTTATTGTTACCCAACTGACAGATGCCAAATCTATTAATTGTTATCCTTGTAAATTATTTTTAATTATAATATCATTTAATCACTCATAATGTACACATGTCTGTACACATAAGACTGCAATTATCAACAAAAAACAATATGCAGGGCAATTACAAAAACATCCATTCATGCAATTATATTAAATTAACAATAATTACCCATTTTGTCTGATTTCCAGCTCAGACAATGAAGATGATGCCCTGTGTTTTCATAACGGGCACTTCATTGAAAGCATGGCATCTACATACAGTAGATCCTAAACTAAAACATTTATTTAGTCAAGTTTCACTCAAATATCACAGCATGTACATTTTATATGCAATTGCTGTAGATGCTGTAACATCAGTTAATTTTTCCCATTAACTCACAGTAATAGTTTTATCCATCCACCAATCCATCCATCCATCCATCCATCCATCCACCAATTCTGTTGCATGGAGCCTGATGTGTATCCCAAGCAGAACGAGCAGCACTATAGGAGACACACTGGATGGGATTCCAGCCCGCAGAGACCCCACAATAACACTCATTCACACTAAATAAGCAATCCACAGATTCCATTTCACCTGACTACGTGTTTTTGGACTCTGGCGGAAAATGAAGGATATTTAATTATTAGACATATTGTCTTTAGCTGCGACATTTGTACTGTCACATTCCCTCATTCACATAAAGCAACCCAGTGTCTCATTTTTACATATTTTGAACAGATCTCTGTAAATAAACTAAGTAAGCAAATGAAAATACAATGGAAATATTAACCATACCGCCATAGCTGTCTCTGGCAAAATTCCAGTTTGTCAGGTTGTGTGTCAGGTTTAGGAATCCTGAAACTTTCCCAAACATGATTACCTAATTAGTCATAACCCTGACTATAATTCAGTAATAACTTCCAGAAGCTTTGCATAATAATTCTCTGTAATATATGTGCATGATGTTTGATTTATATCCGCTGTTGTTTCTTTGTTTCTATATATAGATTCTGCACGCTTTAACGTTAGCATGCTTCTTCGTCTTTATTTTTTGTTTTTCTCCATTTTTGGGAAGTTTGCACTTCTGAGGGTATGTCAACAACAAGCTTGTCGTAATGAATAAAGCTGTTCTCCCTGAGGAAGGAATATCTTGGGTTTCCATTAAACTATGCCACACTTGTTTTACATAATTTAGCTGTGCACATTTTCATTCTCTAATTATTTAATTGGGATCTTAGGCAATTTAGCTGACAACCTGACTGACTATTTGTGCGATTTATGTTTGCTTATGCCCAGATATTTAATACCATAATGAAGTCTACGATGGGGAAATTGCAGTGTTTATGTGGTGGACAAGCAAATAAAATTTACACCTTCAAGTTGGTAAAGTAGAGCACTGTGATATTAATCATATGATTCAACGGCAAAGCAATAGGTATATAAAGTGGAGGGCGGCATAGCTTAAAACGTTTGTTCTCAATACTCAAAAACAGAACGTAGTGTACCTCTAGCAGAAACTGCTACTGTCTTTCTCTCACTGCATTCTACATGTTGGGGAGTTTGGATAAAGAGCTCTGGGAAGCTTTGAAAAAAACCACTGAAGTCACCCCAGTGATGTAGCAGTCAATGAAAGCTGTCCTGCATTGCATAGATCCCTGCTGCTCCACATCAGTGATTTGTAGTGAAGAGGTCCCAGAAATGCAAATTCATCTTCTTTTCTCCCACAACCTTGGATGAGCAGCTAGAAGACGGATGGATGGATCGCTCCTTCATCACTATAGAGCGATGACCGCTGGCGAGTGGGCACCCGCAGGAATAGCACTCCCTCCATGTCTGTTATGTCGCTGCAGATCATGAAGCAGCTGATGGTATGCAGGGAGGCTTCTGCCCCCAGTGGGGGCCTGGGTGACATTATGGAACACATACTGTATGAGGGAACAAACTGGGAAATCCTCGTTGGGGATAAAAAATTAGGCAAAATCACAAAACAGAAAACCAAAATTAAAAAATTCTGGCTTAGCGCTATATTTGTGAAGGTCAAAAAATGTAGTAATACTACTTTGTGTGATTTTAAATTTAATTTTATTATGTTTTTAAATTTGGTTTTCAGTTTATTAGTACTTGAAATCTAATGTGATATATAACTCATTATATTTATATATCTCATTATCATTATAACAAATTAATGATTTTTGTTATAAAACCAACAAATTTGCAATATTTTTACTGAATTAACCATCTGTGAGTACTTTATATCTCAGCTGGTTTAAATGTCTTATTTTTCAACATCACTAGTGCTACTTTTACACAAGTTAGCTATTTCTCAGCTGAATATTTACCTCTTTCTAGGATTCCCTACCTGAAAATATCTCACAATACTGGCCCTGTGCATCTGGCCCTGAAGTCACAGATCATCAACTGGACCCAGACAGCCAGACAGCTATTTGAAAATTTAGCTGTCATTTACACTGGTATAGACACTATTTTCTAGAAATGATTTTTTGATAGAATTCTTTGAAAGAGTCAGAGAATAACTTCCAGTTTCCCCTGAGGTTTTTATGTTTTTTTTTCCCTCACTCGTTCTCAAAAAAATGTATTATTTTAAAGAAGTTTGCTACAATTTATTCTTGCAAAAAAGTGCCATACAAATAAAAACATAATCAACTGATTGCATTTAATTTTACGATGCTTGTTAATTTTAAAATGAATATGCTGTTATTTGTGCATCTGTTGTTATGATAGTTCTACATCTTGAGTTAGCATCAGAGTTATTTAGCCTATTTTACTTGTTGATGCAGCCTCTTTTTTAGTGAGTAATTCATTCATAATATTGCCGTTTTTGATACTGGTGATTGTCTTTGTCACAATGCACTACATAAATGGTATTGATGCAGTACTAAGAGAAATATAGTACTAAAATAGTACTAATAGAATAATATAGACCATAAGCAACTGCAAAATTTGATTGTGACAAAAAAAAATATTGCTTATCTAAAAATGACACTTTAATTAGCATCTGTGACTGATTTTTAAATCATTCATCCATCTTCCAACAACCTGATGTAGGGTCAGGGAAACCCTTGAACTTCTCCTATGAAGCATAGTACACAAGTCAGGGGAACTTACCCTGGACAGGATGCAGTACACACACACATACACACACACGCGCACACACACACACACATATGTTTGTATACATATTGTGGGGATAGTTCATTAATTTCTATGGGCAAAACACTAGTCCCAATTATGACAACCTTAAACCCTACACAGTCCTAACCTTAACCATAAGAAACTAAACAGAATATAACAGTTTTTATTTTTATTTTTTTGATTGCATTCATAACTTTTTATTAATTTGGGGATTATATTGTGGGGACCTGGAAAAAGTAACAGGTTTCTATCACACTATGGGGAAATTTGGTCACCGAAATGTGGTAAATACAAGCCCACAAACATTATGGGCAATTTAGAAACAACAGTACACTGAACTGCATGTTTTTGGACTGGACTGGGAAAAGCTGCAAACTTCACAGACATAACGGGGAAGGATTCAAACCCACAACCTTGTGGTAAGACGACAGTGTGACCAGCTGAAACGCCACACCACCCCTCATTTTGAAAAGCGGCTCAAAATATGTGCAATACTTTTGCAGCTGTCACTGGAGATGAGCAACCAGGGTTACTAAAATACAGATGATATTCCGGACTCGTGACGGAAATGCCATTGTGTCATAAAGCCTGGGTCAGTTTGCCCTGAGAAGCAGCAATGACACTTCATAGTACGTTCAGTTCACAGGAATCATTGAAGCTTGTGCTGCTTTAGGCTTATGAGACAGAAATAACAGAAACAGTCTGTATGACAAACCTGCGCTATAGGGTGTAAATCGAGTTATATTACCAAATCTTTTCTTGCCTTGACACACATTGTGTATTACCTCAATTCATAGTGTAATCCATTCCCCGCTAATGCAGTGGAGTTTAGACTGATTAATACATATCTGCTTTCTCCCTTTTAAAAAATCCACTATTTTTGTAATCGTTAGCTCAGGTATGATAATTGACTCATATTTTGTTGTGATCGTGGATTCCATCTTGGTGGATCCTATAGGCCGCTGTTAAAATAGTAATCACACAAACCATAATCTTTGCAAAAAAAAAAATGAAACTTTTTAGAATAGCTGCAACATATTTTTATGATACATCTGTATTCAATAAAGAGTAACACAACAATGCCCTCTTATGATTATTTCACTAGAGTGGGTCCTCGGTCCAAAACAAAGGCATGATTTCATTCATTTTTGATTTGTGGCTGTAGCAGTTGCACCTGCGTCTTTCTCAGATGACTGAAAGTGCATTCAATAGAACAGACCTTTTCTTTACGATGATATGGAAAGTCCAAGCTTTCTGTGCTGCTAAAAATAATACGTTGTTTTCTCTGTGGTTTGCCTTCTGCCATGCTGTCCCGGTCTCCCCGTGTACTTTAACCTCTGTCCTTACACCTCTGCGGAATGCGCCGCTTATTTTTAAGGTTGCTGAATACAATAAATCAGGTCAGCTGACAGTGTGTTTATTCAGAGGTTTGAGCATTGCAACCCAGAAACGGAGAAATCAGCATTGTAATTTGGGCCAGACAATTGGAATCGCTCAAATGGGATGCTGGTTTCTGTTACATAAAGGGAAAAAAGAAAGAAAAACATTATGTGGTTACGGAATTTAAGTATTTAAACATGCCCCGTTCGTATTTCCATCAAGAATCCTTGCATGCATCTTCATCTACATTTGTAATAACTGTGTAAAATCAGCTTCTCTCCCTAAACATGACTAGAGGACATTAGGTTCATGGAGCACATCAATGAGTCATAATTTGTGCTCTAGCACAACTGTGGCTTTCCAAAATCATTTCTGTCATGCTGTCTGCCTGGCTTGCTCACTAACTGCCTGAGGCCTGTACCCTCCAATGCGAAAGCAAAGGGCACTGTCATGTTTGAGTCCTCCCATGCAGAATAAACATGGAGCAATAACATAATTTTACAAAGTCTACTCCTCGCCGCAACTATCCGTGACAAGTTTTAAGCTCCCCACTTCGAAGATGATAATACAATTATTGAAGATGTCATTGAAAAATATAGTTACATTATAGCACGAAAACCAGCTTTCGTGAATTACTGCTAATTAAAAGCACGCTATCTCATGAAGGAAAAGACTTAAAAGATGGTTTTCTTTTACAATGGTATGAAGATGAGACCTAAAATTTATGTGGCACGGTGTCTGAAATAGTGACAATGGTCCCACTGTTAAAACTTTATCAGTTTAGCAGGTCAGGTAATACAATCAAAAATAAGTCAAGTTGACTACTTCTACTGTAAATGTAATTTAAAAATGTATTATGCTTTCAGAATTAATTAAATACCAAGTGTTTTAGTAACCCGATTTTAACTGCCAATGTCACTTTAAAATTTAAATGCAAATGGTGAGTTCATAACAATAGAGCCTTCTTTCTGTTCGGTTGCACTGGGTATTTAAAATGTAATAGCATTTTAAGTAAAAAAAAAAAAAAAAGCTCTTAATATGTAAAAAATCTGAAGGTCTGTTCTGAAAAGACAGTGGACCTCTATCGTTTTCAGTAGTTTCAACTATTTATGTTATTTGATCATAACTAAATAACTAAGAAGCATATTTTTTGCCATTAATTATGTTCCTGAATGACTACAGTATTAACATTCCTGGTACAGATCCAGAAAGATACTTTAACCTTTCTCTGATATTTGATACAAAAAGCAATTACTACATTTGAGGGGAAAAAAATAATAAAAAATTAAGAAAAAGATTAAGTACCTTTTTTTCATTGTGGGATAAGAAAAACAAAACTAATCAAAGTTATTGATGCAAAAGTGAGAGACAGAAGGGCGAACTCCGTGCAAGATTATTCACCAGCAGACTCTGCTGTCACAAACAGTCAAGCTCAATATCGAATCATTTGTTACCTTATCAAAGGGAACCTTTTAGAAAAAAGGAAAAAAAGCTGATGAAATTGTAGCTAGTTTGGTTATTTAGCATTCTGTGAATGATAACACTCCAAACCTTTAACTTTTCATTTTTAAATTTCATGAAATGTATTATTTATATTTTATTATGGATAAAGATAATATATTTATAACTGTATAACATTTCATTTTAAGTACTCAGACTTATAATAAATTTATATAAAACCAGCAGACATGGTTTTAAAAATGATCAAGGCAGTCATGTTGGGTAGTTTTTGGCCAGGCATTAATTAAAAAATATTCAGTTATTAGACAGGGCTAACTGTGTATTTAACCGTTTGTCCTAGGAAGCTTCATTTCTTTGTTCTTAGTATAGCCAGACTTATATGAGAAGCTTTGCGTGTCATTGGTTTTGATTATTTATCGTTATACGGCACTTTCGTTAAATTACTAGCTGAAACATGACTGTAACGTCAGTCTGTAACCGGGTGACAGTTTGTATTTGCAATGCCGTGTAGTGAAATAGCAGCCCTGATTTTTTACTTCCAGGTTTTTCCGTTCCATTTTGTCACTGGTGAAAAGTAAATGAACTGGAAACTAAGGGTTCTGGCAAAAGACTATTTGAGTATTGAAATCAGGTCTTTGCTGGATATTTTTTTTCGCCTTCTGAACTTGAGCTGGGGTAGTGCGGTCGCTCAGTGTGTAGCTGTGTCACCTTACACCTCTAGGGCTGGGGTTTGCATCTTATCTCTACCGTGAGTGTGTGTGTGGGGAGGCCATGTATATATTTTCAGGGAGGGGGAACTCAATTTTATAAAAAATCTGTTGCAGCCATCGAAAAACTCCAAAAACTTCCAAATGTCTTGTATTTGTTTGGTTACTTATGGTTAAGGTTCAGGCTGGGTAGGGGTTAAGGTTGTCATTGTTGGGATCAGGGTTTCGCCCATAGAAGTAAATGGGTAGTCCCCACAATGATAGAGATATCTAATCTCTATGTGTGTGCGTGCATTTGTCGAGGTTGCATGTTTTCCTGTTGCCACGTAGGTTCCCTCATGCAGCTAGCCCAATTAATATTTGCAAATTATCTGTAGTGTGAGAACATATGCACCCTGCAATGGACTGGCATTGTACTCCTGAGCAGTATGCCCTCTGCTGCCTGCCTAAGGCTCCAGGCTCCCCTCAATGACCCTGACCAGCAAAAGCAGTTAGATGATGGATGATGATGAACAGTCTTCTTTCACATAATTGAGCAGTCATCCATCTACCTATTTCCTATCCCACTCATCAATTTGAGGACCACTGTGGGAGAAGGTGAAAATAGGGGGAGACGGGCCTCCCGTTTTCCATAAACCAGATCCAACGGTTCTGAAGGCTCTGTGCTTCCCCTGGAACGGAGGGAGCAATGCAGGGTTCCCGGCAGAGAACCATAGCCTCAAATTTAGAGATGCAGGTTTTCTTCTCGAATGCTTGACGTCTGGCAGCAGCATATTCCAGTGCTCGCCGTGGATGTAGGAAGTACATAATTTACAAAAAAAAATTGCTAGCACGATTGCAAATTGGACGTGCTCCATACTTTATCCCTGGCTTCTTATTCTATACGTGACCATAACGAATGCGAGTTGGGACACACCCTTGAGTGAAACTAATGGTCACTTTCAGTGATTACAGTGCTATGCTAAAGATGTGAACAGAGATCTAACTATGTGAACAGAGAACCACTATCCATAAATGTATAATCAGCTAGTTTATTGTATGCCAGTTCTTTTTCCCAGGGAGTTGTTTTTAAAGCAAGTAGAAATTATTGTACACAGGTTCATTTTCCCACAGAGATGTTTTTGAAGGAAGCAGAAATTTTATTTAACTGCATTTTTCAAGACGTTCCCAAAATGTTGTTTTTTTCAGACAAATAAAAGTCTTGCCAGGCTGTAAATAATAAAAATGTACAGCTGCAAAAACATACTGCACAGAATTCTAAATCATGGAATGTGATGTTTACAAATATGTCATCATTTTTCTATAGTCTTAATAGGTTTTGTGCAATTGTCAGTAGATACAGTACTAAAGTATCGGGTGCTGAATCATTCAATATATATCTGTCTCAAGATTCGCATCCTTAAAAATAAAAGACCCATTTTGAAAAATATTAAAAAATAATGATATGAAAATCTGAACTTCTATGGAATGAGTGCAATATGATTGAAAATGGGTACCATGACATTGCATGTGCAACCAAAGAGATGCAGCGGAGATCTTCATTTACATGGAGATCTAGTCTCAACAGGTCTGCAATTTTTATGAACAGCTTCAGTCATTCGTTGGAGGTAATGTACATGATACTTAGAGAAAGTTACCTGAGCTCTTATTAAAATATTTACATTCAGTGTCCTTTTGCAAAGTGGTCCGCAAAATAGTTACAAATGCATGACTTTGATGTTTTTATTATCCCAGAAGCAACTAATCAGCACCTAGCTAAACAGCCATGCTATTTCCATCCATCCATCATCCATCCATGCATCATCCATCCATCCATCCATGTATCCATCCATCCATCCATCCATCCATCATCCATGTATCCATCCATCCATCATCCATCCATGTATCCATCCATCTATCTATCCATCTATCATCTATCCATCCATCTATCCACCTATCTATCCATTCATCCATCCATCCAGCCATCTATCCATCCATCCAGCCATCTATCCATCCATCCATCCATCATCTATCCATCCATCATCCAGCTATCTATCCATCCATCTATCCACCTATCTATCCATCCATCCATCCATCCATCCATCTTCCAAATGCATATTGTGGTCAGGCTTATGGCAAGGGCTCCTGAACCTATTCCAGGCAGTACAGTTAACAAGGCAGGGGTAGCCCCTAGGTCGGGCACTAGGCCCTTGTTGGGCAAACTACACACTAACACACACCTACAGTCAAACGCGATGGGCAATTTTGGGATTACAGTTAGCCGAACTGCATCTCTTTGGGCTATGGGAGGAAGCCAATGAGGCTGGAGGTCAAAGGACACTGCGCCACCCTCCAGCAATCACAGTTAAGACCAGTTATGAGAAAAGTTATGGGTGACATAACATAAAACCATACCACTGATATCAAGCACACTTAATGAAAAAAAAATTATGCCAGATCTAATTATTGTATATAATATAGTGTGTATTTATGTGCATTTGTGTGTGGGGGGGTATGTATACATTACATTGTGGGGACCAAATGCACGGGAGAATAAAAACTTAACCCTGTTCCAAAGTATCAGAACCTTTAGCGCATCTAACGAAACAAAATAAATTAAAAAAGTGACATTTTTCATTATTTGATTGGATTCACAGATTTTTACACAATTGAGTTTCCCCTTGAGGGGACTGAAAAGATGCTTCCCACGATGTCAAAATAACATGGTATTATCACGTTGTGGGGACATTTGGTCCCTGCAATATAATATATATGTCACACACACATACACAGGGGGCAGGAAGTAACCCTCCAAGCCTTAAGCTGTGAGGCGACATTACTAACCGCTGGAATCGTGCCACCTGTGAAAACAATCACTTAAAATTTTGTTTTCAAAAAACAAAATATTTTTCTATTTGAACATTTCTCCTGTCCTGTTTCGAAAGTGGAATAAAGAAATTCTGAGTGCCATTGCGTTCCCCCCCGCCCCCAATAAAATCTGCCATAATGTTGCAAACTTGTTTTTTAAGGTTCTAAATGCAACTATAGAACTATCAGTAAGTGTTTTGTATAGGGGATGGCACAGGTTTTGTGACAGAAAAGAAGAAAAGAATAACTGGAAGTTAAGTGATCTGGTGACCCTAACTTTCCTGCAGTTTGTGATTATGCTCTCAGCAAAGGACTGGGATGCCATTCCAGGTCTCCCTGTCTCGTGTGCTGCTTCCTTGGGTGGGCTCTGGGTTTGTTCTGATCCTGTACTGGATAAGATGTCATGGGTGTATGGCTGACTCATGGATGGATACACGGATAAACTAGGTGTGCACTCTATTGATCAGTTCCACTCATTCTCAGACTGTAACTATGTGTTCTGCTTCATTTTGCCTCAGTAACCTGTCCAGTGACCTGTAACCTCCTCCCCTCGAATCAATTCTCCTATTCAGCTCGAATGTATCAGCGCTGCATTCGTTTACTTTGGATTTGTTTGAACCGAGCTCCACCATCTCCGATATTTAAGCATCCAACAATCCCTCTGAGCAAACCTGCTCCTCACTGCCAAGTCCCCGTGTCACATGACTCTGCTCCTCACTGCCAATTCCCCGTGTCACATGACTCTCCTTGCAGTCCCAATAGGCAATGATCTCACGTTAGATTTATGGTCTGGCAAATTAAAAAAAAAAGTGGTAAAGGAAATAAAAGTAAAGGGAAAAAATTTAACGAAATTGCTGAACTGCGTCAGCTTCCAGATGATTTTACTACACACTTACACGACCATTAACTATATTATATACAGTTTCCATAAAAGCATTAATCCAATGGGAATTAAGAGTACATTAAGTACATTTTTAAGAGAATAAATCCAATTTGGAACCTCTAATTTTGAAAGTGTAATGGATCTTTTCTTGCTTTTCTCTTTTCTTCTGTTTCTGTTATTCTTTGCTCTTTCTCAGTGCTTGGATCTTGCTGGCAAGAATCAGGGAAATTCTGACTGTATTTACCCTATAAAATAGGTGTGTACCATATTTGGCTGTACAGATAATATTTCCAAAAAATCAGGACACTCATAGCTAAGTAAGCAAAACCAATTCATACATCAGACTGATCAAAGCTGATCATCGTCATTAGCAGAAAGCATTATTATTATTATTATTATTATTATTATTATTATTATTATTATTATTATTATTATTATTGGCATTGAAATAAGTTTATGTCTAAGTAGATGACATGGATATTAAGGCACACACAACTGAAATTTTCATCTGTTTGATGAGTCAGTCACACTTGAGCCTTTTGTCCAAATGTCACACAGATGTTTGTTTGTTTGTTTGTTTGTTTTTAACTCTGTCATGGAAATAACAAGAATAATAATGAAAATTATATTATGGTGCAATTAATTAATTGATATGTTTATTTATTCATTCATCTATTTATGTCTTTGATTGTATGTATGCATGTCTGTTTACTCACCAATTAATTGACCGATTTATTTATTTGCTATTTGTTTATTGGAAAAATGGTAAAAATGATTTCAGTTTATGACAACGAAAGTGGAAATACAGCATGCTTTTTGGTTTAGGACACTAGTGGAGTTGATTAAATAAAAATAAAATGTATTGCAAAATATATCAAGAATGACATATTTTGAGGTCCGACAGACCTATGAAAATAAAGAACCAATAGGCAGGGCAGACCTTTGATATTATTTTGAATCCCTTAGTAGTATAAAATTTAGTTCAAAAACTTCTTAAAATGTCAGCATTCAACATACGCTCTTCTCTCATCTCATTTTGATGTTTAACCATTCTTTACAATTAAATGTTTTATTTCTTCACCATTTGCACTGAACATCCATCCATCCATCCATTTTTTTAAACCGCTCAATCCCAACTTGGGTCGCAGGGGCGACCGGAGCCTATCGTGGGAACAATGGGCGCAGGCGGGAACCCAACCCTGGACAGTCGCCAACACACCACAGGGAACACACACTCACACACACACTCACACAACTTCAGGGCCAATTTACACTCACCAATCAACCTATACTGCACGCTTTTGGACGATGGGAGGAAACCGGAGCCCTTTGCACTGAACAATGCAACATTATTGTATTATCTATTCCACTTTAAAAAAACAATGCTAAATCAGTATTGTAGAACTTAATGTTTTTAATTTTGCAATAGGTCTTTAATTCTACTAAGAGGTGCATTTGATTGGCAAGACAAGTACTGCTAATGTAAAGCTTGATGATATGCAAGAGTTGGGGCAAAAGTTGACTTTACAATAAAAAAAACTAACTGACTTTATAATACAAAACTCAAAAAGAAACAGTCCATCATTTTAGCGTTGTAATGCATGACTTTAGTTTCTACCACTCTTAACATACTTTTCAACAAAGTTGCATTTTATTTCATCCTGCATAGCTGGTACCAGGTTCATATTTTTCAGCTTCTACTGTGAATGAAGTTTTTTTTCCGTGTTGTCTTCTTTATTGCTGAATATCTACCCCACCAGATTTCGTGACAGTGACTGAAGGTAACAGAAGCACAAAGCAGCAGCGCTCTGCTGACACAGTCAGCATTCCGGAATGGAGCCGTATGATGTCAAACAAAGAGAAAGCAAACTTCTGAGCTCTGCAAACTTTGAGGCCGTAGACCCTCAGCATGCTCCATTTACCACTGCGGAGCCTCTGACGAGCCGAATGCCCTATAACTTTGCATAATAAAGTGATCCATAGCTCCTTTCCGTCCCTGAGCAATCCCAAAACGTGTTGCCAAATACCACTGCTCTGAATATGGTATTATCAACGCAACAAGGTTCAAGTAACTGTGTCCACCTGGGATATACTGAAAAAAAGGAAAAGATTATGACCATGTTTCATGACTCATTCACCGAAATGTTCACGTGACTGATGTTTGTACCCTGCAGAAGTCTGCTCTTTAAATCAAAGACCTTGAGTATTTGTCTTGGGTGATCATGTTTTGTCCTTTGATATGTAAATATATCACAAAGAAGCCCTTGTGGACAAGTAACAAAAAAATCAACATTTTTAGATGTGCTGCAGTTATATATAAAACCGTCATTCGAGAGAATCCTGGGAGTATTTGGAGAGAACTAAGAAGTGATTCCTTTTTTGGTCATAATGATGTAATATCCATGTAACAGTGATGCTAAAATGGAACTAAACATAATCAAGTTTTCTGAATTGAGGAAAAAAAAAACAACGTAATCGGTTTAGGGTAGCTTGTAGCAATGCGATTTAAGTAATGAATCCAGAGTCGTGGCCTGAAGCTTCGGATGCAGCTGTTGTATCATAAAGCAAAGCAGCTAAAGAACAGAAAAATTAAGAAATGAGAAGAGCGTCACACTAAAGATATCGGTAAATATTTCAAATATATATTAAAAATAAATGAAAAAGTAGAAGAAGTCAACACGAGTTTGTTTTGCCTGCAAATGTTTATGCTGTACAACCAGACTATAATATGCAAATGATGTTTACTCCGGCAACCGGCAAACACACCTAGCCTCTGGAATAGAAAAAGGTGTAATAAAGCATTTGTACACTTCTCAGTCAAAGAGAGAAATTACCGTCTCTCAGTACTAATTTGCTTACGCCCACCTAAATTCCCAAATCAGCAGTCATGTATTCAGGCATGTCGTTACCTGCCGTTACCCCCCCCCCCCCAAATTCCTGACAGTATGACCTCGTCGATAATGAAAAGCTTATTAATAGCTTTATCCTTGACCAAGCTGTCCACTTCAGAATCTGAGCTGCATTGTTCCATCTAGGAGCAAATGTACCTCCTTTTGTGAAAGAGTTACCTGTCTCCGTTTCCCTTTTATTTTGCCATTGTTTTGCGATACACACAAAACTTTTGGGGGGGATTCACATGAAATTTCAGTCTGTGAAAACCGTTTGAATTAATCATTAGAAGGAATCACTTTGGAATGATTCATTTACCTTTGCTGGAAAAAAGCCTTTTTGTGAAAAATATGACAAAGCCAGTGAGAATTCGGCACCTAACTACCCATGTAAAATTATATTTGTACCCAGCCTAAAATGACACAACAAGAGTGCAATTAAACATTCCGTTTGATTACAATAAATCTAAAGCTTTACCAAGGGGGAAAAAAAGCTAATTAAAATGCACTGGGTGTCTTAGAAATGGTAAGAATCTTAGTTCATCCAAATCACATTTTGTTTTTCTTGCCTACAGAGGCATTATGATGTGGAAAGAGGATTCTCTGGTGGAAATTATATGGTCATGATCAGAATAAGTTGAATTCCTCTGTTGATCAAATGACAAAAAAAAAAAGTAGATTATACTTAGCGGAAACTGGGGGGAGACATCGATGGGTCTTAGAAAGCAAGAAATGAGGCGAAGTGTTAGAAAGTCTTAGATGTTAGAAAGCCTGCGGTCTGCTGAAGGGGATCAGAGTCACCATTCAGGACACACACATGGGCTCTGGTCTAGTTGGCAAAACCAGAATCAGTATATATGGACACTAGACACGAGGGCTTACTGGAATGAATCATTCTGAAGGTCTTCCTCCTGAGATGCCTACCCACCCACCTCTGAAATTTTTTATTTTTTTTTTGATAATGCCTTGACCGGTAAGACTACGCTTCAGGAGACATATTCATCAATTGTTTGGCACTCTGGCCACACGTGTCATTCGACAGATGAGTTTGACTTGAGTCCCCTTTCATAGAATCTGTAGGTCTGAAATGGATGACTGTGGCATCTCACATTTTTTTGTGTTGCCTCTACGTTAGATCGAATCAGTCCCCGTTCTTGTCAGACATACCTTGTAATATGATTTATTCAGGGTGACTTCACAATGTATATGACTGTATTGATCTTACACAGGCTTCTGTCTCATGCAGAGTGTGTAAAAGCATCCAGCCGCTACATGTTTTTAGTTTCTCATTAATCTAAAACCACCATTATCCTGGACAGGTTTTCAGCAAAAATCAGTATGACGGAACACGTCAAGGTCAAAGTCAAGCTACTTCTTGCATGTGTTTTCATGACAAGAAAAACAATGACTCCTAATAGTCCAACAGCTCTTCTCTGTCAACATAAATGACATTATGCTAAACTGCGATGCTACAATGTTGGATATTCCATGTCACTGAAATCACTACAACTTACAAATTAAAAGGCATCACATTTGGCTACTTTGATGGTTGTGTAGTTACAGGGCACAGTGATATGTCATCTCTATGTCTGTGATTTTTTTTTTATGGACAAGTTTATTGTTATAGTCATTCTACAAAAATAAAAACATTACGTTCGAAAACATGGCGGAAGACAGAAAGCAAAACAAATTACAATATATTTCATTCTTGCATCCAAATATGTTCTTAACACCAAGAGAAATCCCCCAAGCTGGATAAGGACCACATGGTGCTAGACCATATCAGCAGCAGAGTTTACGCAATGAGCCAGGATATAAGCCGTAGGACATTTGGGCTGCACTGGGGCCTTAGGTCTGGCTTATGCGGGGTGGGAAAGAAAGCCAGATTGCTTGATTCTTCTTCATCCCACTATATTCTTGCCCCTGGGGTTGCTTATGATTTGCAGACCAAGCACTCAGACCCCAAAGCCTTCTGATCATGTGATGTGAAAGGCAGCTGTGCACTAGGTTGACTCTGGCCCTTCGAAAGAGTCCCACGTATGTTTTTTGCTTTCTTTTTGTTGTTTGACATACATATGCTTGATAACTGATGTTAGCCCTACACCACCTCGCTGTCTTTACTCTGCCATGTCCGAGTCGGCTGCCAATCTTGTCCACCTCCTCACCGTTCTCTCCCCCATTAGGCCATGCAGTTAGAAACTCAGCAACCTGACACACACAGAGATTAGGTACCTATATCTTTGAGTGGACTCTCCATTCATTTTATGGGCATAATCCTGGCTCAGTTTCCCCTCCTGGGGACCGAAAAAAAAATTCCCCACAAGGCCAAAAGAACAGGTTTCTTTAACAAATGGGTAAACATCTTTATCACATTGTGGGGACACACACACACACACATTACACAGGTTTGTAATTATATCTTTGCGGGGACTCTCCATTCCTTTCTACGGGGAAAACTCTAATCCCAAGATGACGACCTTAACCCCTACCCAGCCCTAACCTTAACCATAAGTAACCAAACTAAATATGAGTCTTTTGGCATTTTTAGTTTTTTGACCGCAGTCACAGATTTTTTTTAAATTGAGTGCCCCCTTCCCAGCGTCCCAGAAAAAACCCCGAGGTCAAAATAACAGGCTTTTATCACATTAACTATATGGTCCCCACAATGTAATATATACGTACACACACACACACACACACACAAATGGCTAAGCATCTTGCTTGCCAATCATGGACTACTGTAGGAAAGTGCTGGGGAGAAGATTTAGCTCTGCTAGCCAGCATTCTAAGCGACAGCTACTCTCCTGTCGGGAAATATAGAGCTGCCTTATGCATGTGCATCCATAAAAAATAAAGCCACTGGTGTTATATTTGACAAAAATAGGTTCCGGCCTCATGAACTCACAAATAAACTCATAATTTACGAGGGGCATAAGTCCTTTACGTTAATCAGCACCGTTCCTCGTGATTCTGTAACGCTAAATGGGAATATAATCCTCTATGAAATCCGTCTACCAACCCCACAGCGTGATATAATGTACGAGGCCGCGCTAAAAGATTCTCTTCGGTGGGTGAAGCGGGTTGACATCATTATGCTGGACTGCAGATGGCTGTTTATTTTTTTAGATGCGAAAGGATCCTCGCTGAGAGGCCCGGCCGTAGGAGTGACGGACGTTTTACTCATCACATGGACTTAATGATGACAACCTAAAGTGAAAAAAGACGAATGATGTATCATAAGCGATAAAACCTCAGTTAGAAATGTTATTGTGCACATTTTTCATTTATATAAAATTATTTTGAGAACCATAAATCATTGCCAATTCATATCATCTAATATGCTTCCCAGTTCTTCTTCTCTACATTACCATGTCCCATACACAATCCCCGACACATAAAAGCACACCTTTTGTATACCAAAGCCTAAACAGTAAATCTAATACACTGTACACGGCAATTACTCGTGTCTTATGTAAATGTAAAATCAAATTAAAAGATTTCTGCTGATACATTGATCTAAAAGCAGTCACTTTATATTTCACCACTGATATTCATCCATAGTTTTCACACAACCATTCAGCTTGAATTTCATCTGGTATAGTTCCAGTAAATCCAGTAAATCCAGTAAATCCATCTGGTATAGTTCCTTGCTTTTTTCTATTAATGTCTTGGCACAGCCAGCATCCGTAAGAGTCCTGTGACTTGCATTTGCGTGTCACATTCCCTCGTTGTCGTCACTGTCACCTCCTTCACCCGCGTCTCGCCTATGTCTTCCGCCGCCTGTGATTCACCTCGGTCATTTCATTGCCCAGGGACCCGTGCCGATGTTTGTGTCCTGACAAATCCCCTTTGCTGACGCTGCGATTCCACCTGCAGTGTCCTGCTAAGCTCCACATCCTGCCGCCCCCCTCCTCTTGTCACCTTGTGCAGCCCCCCCCCCCCCCCCCCCCCCAC
>JAODLC010000002.1:1089749-1111195 GCA_026781145.1 Hippopotamyrus pictus
ACCGTTGCCTTTGGCTTACTCACTGGGGGGTCTTTACGTGGCAGAAATGTAAAGCGCATTGAGACAATGTAATGTTGCGATAATGCGCTATATAAATAAAATTGCATTGCATTGCATTGCACCTTAAATAACACCAAAATGGATAAAGCTGTACTTTGCAAAAATCAGACAAACAAACAAACAAACAAAAATTGCATGTTTGTTTGCTATTTCTTTATACACTCACCTATGGATTGTGGGGCTGCTGTTAGTGATAAAGGAGTACATATAAAATGTGGAAACCTCATGAGAAAAAACCTAAGCCTAATATAGAAGTCCAATGGCAGGAAACGAATGAAACACTGTGGTAAATTATGTCAGCAATATTTGCCGGGATATTTCATCCACCTCACTGTTTGATATTTCTCAGTGGGGATCTCTGCTTGTTGAATGACTCCCAAAAGAACAGAAAAAAAACAGAATGAACCATGTAGTTCTTGTACCATTCTTTCAGAGCTTGGCAATTTTCTGCAGTGACAGCATCTTGGATTTTTAAGTCACAAGCGGTTTTATTGTCTACAATAACAGCATTGATCTTGCCGATGAATGCTATAGTAATTCGTCACAAATGCCAAATACTGACAAATACTTTGATACAAGCCGAAGCTCTTTCTTTCAAGCAACATACTGAGACTTACTAATTTGCAATATGATATTTAAATTATTACAGAGTAAAAACAGCAAGTATCCATTCCAGCTTTTTAAAAATAATAATACATGAAGATTGGTAAAGTGTATACTGTGGCTTCAATACAATTTATCGTTATTTATAATTAAAGAACCTGTGTCACATAGTTTAAATATTATGTAACTAATATAACACGGATAAATAGATTTTGCACTTGTCTCAGAAATGACACCATGCATGCTCTTAGATGGCTGTGTTCTCACCAAGTTGAAATGCAAGGATACCAGATTAGCTACCAGTTTGCTCATGTGTGTGTGTGTTTTTTTTTTTTTTTTTCGGACAAGGGGGAGGGGTATAATATTGGTCTGTATTTTTTGAGACAAAGTTTGGATAAATTTCGCTGGAGAAGAGTTGGTGAAAACTCAAGGCAAAGGTGCAACGATGAGTAAGTACTGCATGGAGGCTTCTCCAGCCACAGAAAACACATCTATGCAGTGATGGGTGGAGCCACAAGCTGACACTGCTCATGCAGACGAATCAGCGGCATTATTTTGTCTGCAACGCCAATGCACATCTATAAAAGCCCCAATACTCCAAGCACAACCTCATGGCCTGTGTTCCCTCATTTGTATTTACCAAGCAATAAAATTAGTCATAGTACAAATATTGCTTGAGGTAAACAAGGACTTCTTTCTCGCTCTGACGTTTTTCTTCAGTGAAACATGGCTAAGCAGCTCCATCCCTGATTCATCGTTGATGGTGGAGCGGCTGGCTCTGAGCTGACTGAGACAAGGGCTAGAGCATACAAATAAATTGGCGGTGATGTGCGTTTTATTGTAAACAAGCTCTGGTATAATGACAGCTCTCTTCCGTCTCTGTCTACCTCCATAAAAACACGCCAGCAACCTGGAATCGTCGTATATAAACTGTAAAAACCCTTTTATTCACCTAGAGAATTTCTTCCATTATTCACACTGGAATATATTTTTCCCCTCAGGCAAAATGCACGCACCATGCAACAGCTGCTGGTTGATCAAATTTCACAACTGGAAAATAAGTCACCGGTTCCTGTTGTGGGTGATTTTAACCTCATGTACTTTCTGGAGGTACTGGCATCCAAAAATGTGTCTGAATCATTAAAACTTTACAAAAAGATTCCGCGGAATGCTTACCTGCAGAGTGCTTGGAACAAGCAAAACTTTTACCTCTCAACCGAAACTTTAATCTTCACATACTCTCGCTTGAACACGACAGCTCTCAATTTTCATTCAACAAACATCGCACAAATAAGTCGGCAACATAATATCGCCAGAAAAAAATCAAGTATCAGAAACACGTAAGAGCAAAATGAGAACGTTTGTACTGTTAATAAACAGTTTGTTAAAAAAAAAAAAAAAACTTTATTAAAAGTGTTAAAACTTATATGAAGTGAGCCTGTACATCCATCCATCCATTATCCAAGCCGCTTATCCTACTGGGTCGCGGGGGGTCCGGAGCCTATCCCGGAAGCAACGGGCACGAGGCAGGGTGAGCCTGTACAGATTAAATTTAAAAAATAAAGAGCCATGCTAATTATTACCTTTCACAATCAAACCCTAAAAAGCTATTTTGGTGGCTCTGAAGTACATGAACATGAATTTTCGTTGCATCATTGACTACCAGACCAATCGATGGCTATCATTTTACAGATGTGAAATGTCCTGTGCACAGGATTTGGGGTTTGGGAAATGGCCCTGTGTGCAGGGTTTGGGGTTTGTTCTGATCACAGATCAGTTTGCATGCTCTCCCTGTGTGGCACAAGACGTCCTCACTCATCCAAAAACATGCAGTTAGGTGAATCAGAATTTCTAAACTTCTCTATCACTCGAAAACGGAAAAAAGAGATATTTTTAAACAAATCTGCATTTTTAAATCCTGGTTTAATTGTGTTTCTGCTGGCAGAAGGTTCAGAATTTCTAACACAGCAGTACACAAGAATAAGGTGAAGCAGGAGACCCAGGGGATGACCAGAAACCAGCTAGGTAAAGGACGGAAGTGACTTATCCGACAGCTTCTCATGAATTGTAGGATGACATCAAGTCACCTTCAAAAGGAATGGGAAACATTAAGTACAGGTGTGAAGTGCACTGCTAGGACAGTTCAAATCAGGCTCATAGAAGCAGGACTGAAGACTCATAAAGCAAGGAAGAGGCCCTTCATTAATCAAAAACAAAGAGGAACCAGGCCACACTTTACAAATTTTATTTACAGACGCACACCCATAAATTGAGAAATTAATGAAACAAATATCATGCTGTTGTCTGTTATGTTTTTCTGCGGCACTCTACAGTGTAAAGATTTTTCGTTCCAGGTTCATTTAAAGCAAAGTACTTATGTACACTAGCTGGATAATCACTTGTGATGTTGTGACCCCTCTGTTATAGTCCAAAATGGAGAGAAGTTCAAGTAAACAAAGGACTCTTTATCTGCTTTTGAACAAAGACTGTCAATGAACATATGTATGTACTGTACGAGTAGACTTGTGTACGTACTGCCGTCTCTCGAAGCAAGGGGTAAAGGGTATAGCCTCGGATCTTACCAGAGAGGTGCAAAAGCCATCTGAACAGCAAAAATGATAACTGACTGCACCAAATACATCAATACCTGAAACTCTCACTGTGGTCAAGTCCCTCAGGACCACTATCTGTAGCGCAGTCATCTGGCAATAGAAGATCACAACCATCATAAGTAAAGCGCAATGGTGGATATATTCACCAGACCCCTTCTAGCATAGTTCCATAAAGTAATAATTGTAAGCAATATCAAATTTTCCATCATTCTCTTGGCACAGAATGTTCCTGGTCCAAGGGTGAACTACAACGTGTTACAACATCTGCACAGGACGTCAGCAGATGCAATCTCCCCTTCACTACTGCAGGGTTGGGAAACATGTGAACAACACTGCTGCCTCACCTTTTTAGCCGCATTATTTCAGGAAAATGCTACCGGTCCATTGACTTCCTGATTTAAAACGCAAGTCTAGAATAATTGCAACCTCCTTACATTTCTCTAATCATCCCACCCAATCTTTCCTGCCTATTCTGCATTTTTACTTGTGTGCAGTTTATCGCCTAACCGTGCATTGAACTATATCTCAACTCGTCGTACCTGTTGGAGCACTGCATGGGAAATTTGTTAAATATATCATGCATTTTATGCTGAGCAGCAGCAAACGCATCACACAAATGTCATGTATACTCTGACGTGCTTGAGAAATGTGACATTGATTTTGATTTGGATTCTAATCAAATCAGACTTACAGCTGCCATGAGTACCTCTATAGTTTTAAAGAATGGCAAAATGCAGTTTCTCTCAATGGACGACCCAGTAGTCTATTAGGAAAATTGCAAGACCAAAAAAAAAACAATAAAATGGTTTGCTTATCTCAAATTAGATCATTTTCTATCAAGGAAGCACAGTACACTGCTGTCAATTTTTCTTCTTTTTTTTTGAGGAAACTTTATTAACAGTGTAAAACAATGAACACTGACACTGGCATACATGCACTTCAGGCCTGTCAGATTGTTCTTCTCTGACAGTTTTTAGCACTCAATGCTGACATGACTGAGGTTGCTGACTGAAATGTATATAGGTGAGTCAGTTGGGTTGGAATCCAGTGCCAGGCTGAACGGGAAACACCAAAGGCAGCATGGCTGATCCAAGCGGGGTCAGGTGAGCGGCAGAGAGAACCCAAGGCGTTAAAATAGGCAAAAAAAGAAAAATCACCCAACCCAAACCACAGAATCAAAGAGACACAGGAAACCACAAGAATGTGAACAGTTTAAAAACCCATTATACCAAAGCTGCACTGGTAAATATAAGCAAGTCAGAATTACCTGATGAATCGCTCATCTTTATCAGATTCTGCATCATTTCCATACACTCTTTCTGACTATTTGCTATGATGTCATTTCCGCGTCCTGATTTCATGCATTAAAAATTCAAAAATAAATTCAATACATTCCTACATCATTTTTTTCCTCAAATCAATTGCTGATATAAAATAACTATTTTGGTCCAAAATCTAAAGTGACAGCATATCAGTGGACGTTAAATATACATTTGCATTTCCAGAGCTCACATTTCAGATTTTAGTAAAACCAAGGACACTCTATACCCCCGCAAAGGGAATGAGAAAAGCCTGATCGCAAACCATCAGAGCTATAGGCAAAAATGTGACCATCTATATGCCCTCTGTGAGTGCGGCTATCTTTACTATGTGTGAAAGAGAAATCCTTCACAACATCATCAGTGTTACAAAGTAGCGTGGCTCACCTATGATGCCACGTGTTTGACTGCAGCATGATAATTCTGAGAGTGCAGTGAACGTCATTTGAGGCGGGAAATGCACAAGAGACTTGACACATGGCCATACGCACATATATTATTTACTACTGACACATTTCATTTTCCACTTTCTCATACATCCTCTAGAAGATTAGAGGCCCCAAACACATTATCCAAGTCATAATTTCCCACTGCCTGCAGAATAAAAATTCAGCCAAGTCATCAGGGCAAAAGAAACACAGCAGAAACAAAGTCACAGTTCCTTTCAGTTTCAAAGGTTCACTGCCTTTGATAATGAAAAGTGTCATAAATCAATCACGTTTTGAAAATCGGTAAATTGAACTAGTGTTTTAAATCTGACAGTTTCAACATTTACAAATTTGTGATAAGACCTCAAATAAGCAAACAGAAAGTCTCCAAAAACAGGCGTTCGTTTTTTTTTTTTCATTGGCCGTGCTTTGGAATGTGACGTCGTTAACAGAAACTGAATGCAGCTGTAACTGTATGTTAAGGGAATATTACCATAATGACAGAAATTACCTACTGATTGCTCATTTTGTGTGTATCTCAGGGTCTTATTGGCCAGCAAGGCGATGAGAGCTGGCCATGTGTATTTTAGAAAGTCGATCCGCCTTTCTCGATGTCCTCTCTGAAGAAAGGCACACAGGAATAGGCAGGGAGCAGAGTAAATGATGGCGGCTTCATTTTCCTGGGTGAACTTTTATTTCTCAGAGGGACAGCTATGTTTAGAAAGGAGAAGAGAAGAGTGTAGGGTATCTGTATACTCTAGTTTTTTTACTCTTTAATGCCCCCCTCCAGGTATTTAAAGAAAAAAAAAAACATGGCCACACAATTCTTCTACTAATGGAAAGATCAGAAATACATCTACATTTTTTTATTTATTTCATTATTACTATTATTCTTTATTCTAGAATGACTTTTAAGTCCAGTTAACCCAAACACTAAATGCCCCACCAGAAGTATAACTGTACAATACTACCTGGCTGGGTACCTGCTAAAAAATATGTTTGTATTAAACTAATATAATTAAATAAGGATCTGAGAGCTTCCCATGCAGTGCTTTGAGGGCTAAAAGCCATCCCAGGTAACATACAGTAGGGCACAAGCTGGGGGACTCCTAGGCAGGTCCACCGCAGGGCATATACACACACATACGCCACCGGCAACTTAAAAACACCCATTAGCCTAAGTGCATTTCTTGGGATAGCAGGACGACACCTGTGGACAGAGCATGGAAATTAAACACACAGAACAACCATATCACCCTCTGAGCCGCCATGATACCTTCCCTAAAAAAATGATAAATCACAGGTAGGGGAACATAATCGGTCAAGCCACTCTTGAGAAACAGTCACGAATGCTTTTTGATGCTCAGTAATTATCATAATTACGTAACATTCCACACTCTACTGCCCACCTTGCCCCCACCCATGCCTGAGAATACTTACCCACCATACACAGCTGGCTCATGGGAGTTTTACTTGCACAAAAATGTTCTGAGGGCAGAAGGAAAAATTATGACCAATCAGACTGTAAAAATGGTGGATACGAGCAACCAGAGGAAGCAAGACCAACCAATCAGATATCTTGGTCCCACCTCCTGTAGTTGCTGGGACCCACCTCCTCCAAAATTTCATTGGTCATTTGTCTGAACCATTCACTGCAGTATTATTTATTATTCTTTAAATACACATGGCATTATGTATATAACCCTTGTGTCCACAGCCCTCTGTTTTTGCACTTTAAATCTCATTAAAACCCTCCCCTGTCACTTGCTGTCTGTCTGTATGTCACCCTGTAGTCCTGGGGAATGTTATTTGGAGCCACTATATACCTTTAAATAGATGTTAGGACAATAAAGGCCACTTGACTTGAATTTCCTAAGGTAGCAATATGTTCAAAATGTTCTGTTCAGGTGAGGTGAATGTTTTTTTTTTTTTTTTTTTAAAGGAACTGTTTTCTTGGGTATCTGATATTCCCATGTTACGTAAACCTTGAAACAATTGTATCCTCCTGAGACCCCACCCATTCATTTATGTCCATTGCAGTGGACATTTTTTTTTTTTTTTGCATCTATCTCTTCACTGATGTTAGGAAACTTATTTATTCCTGTTGTACACAAAAGAGGACATGCTGTCAAATTAAAAATAAAAATAAATTTGAAAATATATAAATTGTAAGATGTCTTATTTCCTCCAAAGACAAATAACCTAAATTGAAGGACACTTTTTTTCCTTGGGTCTCATGAAGATATAGGTCTATTGATGGCTTTTGCTGTTAATCTTTTTGTTGTTTAAAATTGCCTTTGTTATTTTGACTTGTTGGGAATGCTGTTTTACAGGAATACTAATGCCTTCTTTGTAAGGATGAAGAAATAACTTTTTATTTTTCTGTGCTGTTCACATTTACTTTTACCTATTTTAGATTCCATCTAGAAAATTATTGTAAATCAATAGAAACATATTGTTGATACTATGCTTGTAATGATGTACTATACTTCAAGAAGTCTGACTTTCTTGTTGTTGTTATTAGAGATGGTGCTTTTGTTGTCATTCACCAGAATAATAAAGGTTACATATAAGACCCACTATAATAGTGATAAGAAAAATATTTTCATTGAAATTTCCCAAGGTAATATTTGGCAAAGTGCAACACATTGACTCAGTGGGTATCACTGCTGGGGGTCCAAATCTCACCTCCACTTTGTGCATAATAGCGTTTCCACGTTCTCAGTGTGTAGCTGCTCTAGGTTCCTCCTGCAGACATGTAATTAGGCTAATTGGCATGTCTTAATTGCCCATAGAGTATGATTGTGTATGTGCTATGTGAAGGTCTGGCACCCCCCTAGCAGTGTGCCCTATGTGCTAACCAATCAAAGTCAGTCTGCTTTTAGGCTAGAATAATTATCCTGATATGACTTCAGCTTGGGGGGGTATTGGGACACAGTGGTCAGCAAAAGGGCTGTAGCCAGCTACGAGGTCACCGAGGTCCAGACCTTGGTAATTTTTTAAGAGCTAAAAATAGAACGTAAAGCTAAATATTCACCTGAATAAAAAATAGGCTAACGTTTCACACAACTAATTAAAAACTAATTAAAAAAAATAAATAACATATCAATAATGTGATTGACAAGACCCACCCCCCACCCCCTGTCCCAGACCTCACTCTGGCTATGACCCTGGTTAGCACTGTTGCCTAACACCCCGGAAACCAGGGTTCGATTTGTCAGCATGGTTCCATGTGTGTGGAGTTTGCACGTTCTCCCCGTGTTCCTCTGGGTACTCCAGGTTCCCCCCCCAAAGTCCAACAACATGCTTAGGTTAGTTTGAGTTACCAAATTGCCCATACTGTAGGTGTGATTGGTGTGAGTGACTGGTGTGTGAGTGTGCCCTGTGATGGGTTGGCACCTCATCCTGAGTTGTTCCCTGCTTTGTGCCCTGTGATGGGTTGGCACCTCATCCTGGGTTGTTCCCTGCTTTGTGCCCTGTGATGGGTTGGCACCTCATCCTGGTTTGTTCCCTGCCTTGCACCCATAGCTTCCTGGATAGGCCCCAGACCCCCTACGACCCTGAATAGGACAAGCGATTACAGAAATCGATGGATGGATGGATTTCAATGTCATCAAAGATTATATAAGTCAGATTAAGAACAATTTCATACATCTCAGCAATTTACAATGACCTGCAAAGTTAAAACTTAAGTGGAATAACTCTGAGGAAGTGTCCTCTTTGCCCAGCCTGCTATACTTAATGCTGCTGCAATAGAGTTTTGTACAAAAATAGAGCAAAAGACATTCATCAAACAAATATAAGCCTGGTATATCTCCCATTGAAACTTTAATATTTGATGTTTTGCTGGAATACTGTTGAAGCAAATGTTATTGCTTTTAATAATCATTTTTTAGAATGCCAACCATGTCCTTTTGACCATGTCTACGATTAGTCGTGTGTACTGTTCACAAGCGACGGCCATGCCTTCTTTATTGCTGGTATATTTCAATTTCAACAAAGAATGTTCATTCGGGGCTATTGAAAAATGAAATATTATCTAGAAATTCCAAATGACATGCTATTATATCATTGACTTTGACCATTGTAAATATTATAAATTACATAATTCCAACATGAACAAATTACCACATCATTTTTTTTTTAAAAAAAAAAAGGTTTATGTTAAAATTAATGGGTTTTTTTCCTCACTGTTTTGTCATTAGATTTAATGAATATTAAGTTTAACCCCTAAGTTTAATTTTTAAATAAAATATACAGTTATTTTGATATAGCTTTATATTAGTTGATTGAATTTCTATGTGCTGTAAATATATGCCTGCTTTGTCCAACATCCATTGCTTGACGTAATAATCGCAGACTTTCCCCCTGTAGCTGTTCTTCAACAATGACAGAGTATATTTAGATGTAATCGAAGGTGTGAACAGTTTTGCATCTGGCACTATGCTAATGAAATTAATAGCTGTGAAAAATTGAGCAAGTTTAATTTATGCAAGGTAATTAAAAAATGAACAGCATTAAAGGTAATACATTTTGATGGTTTGCCCATTGAAGTGTTTATGTTTGCGTCAAACTTAGGAGTAATTAACGGCACTGCAGCAATAAAGTATGTAAAACATAGATTCGTGTGCCATCAAGAAGCACTGGGCTGAAATCACCGACATTGATTTTTTTTTTCATATTTTACGATTTCCACTCATTTAAATCAGTAGACAGCTGAAGCTTTAGCATCATACAGAACCATATGTAACTGAAATGATTCCAACCATCTATATCAGAATGTTATGCTTTAATAGAAGATGTAAAGTAGAACCTATGTTCCTGTTTGCTTTTCTCTCCGCTTGTCGCTATGCTGAAAATACATATTTGGGGAAAAGAAATAGCTGGAAACAGAAAATGCTTTCTATTGCATAGGGTTTACGGCCAGCTGAGAAATGATGTATTTTTATATAGCTAGATTTTACTTTTATTATTTCATTTCTACCAGAGTTTATCTTCAATCACAAACTCATGAAAAGAGCTGACGCCCCCCCCCACCCCCCCACATCTGAGAAAGTGATACATCAAGGGGGATCAGAACATGACTGACAGATCTATCATTGTTCTTGAAACAAACAGTAAGTGCATTAAAATTGGATTAAAAACTATTTTGTGCCCCTAGAGTTAAAGAGTTTTCACAAATCACTGGGACACCATTCTCACTATGCAGAATATCACACAGTTTCTGCACAGATTAGTCAAAAAAATAATAATTAATGAAACCGGTGGCAAAGCGGGAGCTAATTAGACTGACAAAACCTCTTTTGATAAAAGGCCTTCTTAAACCTTAAGCTTATGTGTACCAGACGTTTTTGGTCTCTCCAGATATTTTATTCAAAATTAAACGATAGAAGGACTTAATTAGCCTTTCAAAAACATTTCCTTAAACTGGAATTTTGCATTGTAAATGTAACTGTTTTGATAATGTGAATTTGATCCCGGCAAATGCAAAGAATCACCCTTTGCAGTTCATTAACCCAACATTGTACCAGTCGAGGTGAACCAGCGTAATTATTCCATCAGGATGCCCAGATGAAGACTCGCCGGACAGTTAACATGGGGAATTGCATTTTATAGAGCCTGGAGGCAATTTGTAATTTAAGGACCCAATCCACCCCCCCACAGCAGGCAACAGCAAGAAGCTACAATCATCCCTGCAAGCTACTCCAAACATCTCGTCATGGAATGTGAACGGAATATGGCCCTAAACGAACGCGAGCGCACAAAAAGCCTCGTAAGGCGGGACAAACATAGCGAAATCTCTTATTTCCTTCGGGTCTGATCTGCGGATTGAATACAGAGATACATTCAGTTCAAAATATATCGCAAACAACCAATTTGAGGTTGTCTAAATCTGTGTGTTTTATTATATTATTTATCTATTCTAGTAAACAAACCACAGCGTTGGTGGCTTTTGAAAGTCAGCTGGATTTGATGATGTTTACCAATGTTTTATTAAATCGTATTCAAATGTGGCTCAGTGATTCCAACGTATTTAAAATATTCAACAGCTCTTTTAAATATTCAGTAGTGAAACAAAGTACAAGTAAACAATTTATATTGTTTATCACCATCACGAGAGATGGTCATTTTCAAGGTGACGGCATAATCGGGGAAGCATATTCGGTATTACTATATAAAGAAAAAGGCCTAGTAGAAATCAGCTCGATCAATGCCAACCAAGGAATAACTGATAAAATTGTATCATAAACACAAACAGTTTTTTGTTTTTTCAATCATCCTTCCATTTAGAAATTATTACTTCCCCATCAATACATTGCTGTCTGTCTGTCTTTTTGACTCTCTCTTTCGCTCCTTTGTCGGCAGATGCTTCCTGTTCGTTCACGAGGCAAAATGTTCCTATTGTGCAGTAATCCCTGCAATTCAGAGCAGGACCACCCAACAATGAATGTTGTCTGAGAGGGTAACCTAAACAGATGTCCTGGAAAAAGCTATGAGTCCTCCTTGAAGTTACTTTAAACTTCTATCATAAGATGGCAGCAATGTGTCCATGAACAGCTGGATTGCTTTAATTTCAGCTGCCACTTCGCAGCATGTCAAACAACGCAGCCAAGAGGGGCTCATTATCATTGATAATGGCACATCCGTAGCCAGAGAGTCAAATTAATGTGTAATTCTTGCATTGAAATGCACATAATAAGATATTTATGTCCTGTCCTTTTCCTCACTTTCTTTCTGTGTGGCATGTAATAGCCTTACGCATTTACATTTCTAAGCACACTAAAGAAAACGTCTGGGAATCGCTACAGGAAATACGTTTTTAAAATGCTTTTAAAAAGACGTTCTTTCTGATGATGCAAATTGAAACATTACGAAGCCAGTTTATGTTCATTGCAGTACATAATGTAACAGCCATCAGGAGGACAGCAAGTATGAAGATATATCGCCAGATTTAATGCGCGTTCCTTGAACAGGCATCTCACCTAATATGGTTAAGGATAATCTACTGACAAAAAACAAAAAAAGAATCTAAGGTTGTGACTGGAATATTTTGAGGAGAAGGAAGAAATAAACATTCAGCAGTCTGAAATGTAATTTGTAGAAATGTAACCAAATACCAGAAGATTGTCTTCCCTGAAAAAAAATGAAGGCATACTTTGTACAGTCAAAACTTTATTATACTAACAATTCCAGTGCATGTCAGGGTCCATACAGTATATTCTTAAATTTGTATCTGGGGATTTCAAAGACTGCACACTGCTCTGTCACACTTCGTCTTTCAAAGGGACTCAATCAGTCGTGTCACATGAGCACATTTGTCTTTCTGTTTGAGTCTGCCTTACATATTTCTAACACATGCCTTTAGAGACCCCTTAACTTTCGAGGAAGAGTGTCACATACTGAATACACACATCATCATCCATCATCAACAGACATGTACAGTATATATACTGTAAATATATACCACATTGGTACTATTTACAGACATATGTGTATGTCTATCTGCAAATGTATACTATGTTACTCTGCTGCACAGTAACAGAGGCACAGTCCTCCTGAAGAATGGGTGCAGAGAAGAAAGCAGTGTTGCGAGAATGTCAAATGAGATTTCATTATCAGCCGGTGCGAACTGGCTGCGATCTGGCAGGAGGCTTTAGAGGCGACTGGGATCGTGTTAGAAAATGAGCGCCATGCCCTATTACATATGCGTCAGTCTTTCAGTCCTCTCCTGCTCCAGTGAGCCGTCCTCATCTCCGGCATATCTGTAGCGGTGATAGCTAAGCAGCGGTGATGTCGTAACCTGAAGAGCAGTTCACGTTAGCGTATTGTCGTACAAGTGATGCCGTCTTTATGTTGTCTGTCATTGTCTTTTTTTAAACGATTCTGAGCCTTCTGTCATTTTAGAACGTTCAAGGAAAAATAATAGCGTACACGATTGTTCTTGTATTTTCCCGATGACCTAATACCCTTCCTTTTTAGAGGTGTAAAAAGAAATTTCAGATTTTGTCACTGTTGAAAATCTAATACCCAGCCCTTAATCTCCTATGAAAGAAAGCCTTTGGGTTACATATTTAAAGAGCCATTTCTGAGGGATTACAGAACAGCCAAGCTGCAAGTATTTCCAGTGAATTTGTACCATGTGTTGCGTTGCTCAAAGCATGCGAGACACCCCTTAATCAAGTCCATCTTAAATGTCTGTCTGGAAAGGCTACGCCTGAAGTAGATTTTCGTGCTATCGCACCTTAACATCCAGTAGAAATGAGTGAGAGTTCAGCCTTGGCACTGAATGGGAATTACTTTTATCCTAAAATTAGTGTTCCTAGCCAATGAAGCCCCTCCCCCAAATTTCGAGGCGACTGATCTCAAGCTTTTACACAATAAAACTAGTCCTGCAGTTAGCATTAATTTTTGCATGACAGGTATTTTATGGATTTAAGAAGAGGGCTTTTAGGGGAAGGCAGGCACAGTGACTCAGTGGGTGCCCTGTGAAGCACCGGCGTCCGACCCAGGTTACACCTGCCCTACCAGTGCCCTGTGCTTCATGGGGTAACCCAGCAAGCTGGCCATGACCTTATACTGGATGGAATTATAGGTGAACACCTGGAGGTCAGAACAATACAATCCAATGGGGAGAAAAACATTTTCTCCGAAGGTATTTTTCTTCTTTTTTAATGGTATCATTACTGATAGTTTTCACCTTGAATCAGTGTAACTGGACCTGTATCATGCCTTCTAATGCCCTGTTTGAAAGCTTTCGCCGCCCTTGGGCGCTCGGAAACCGAGAAAGGCGATCTGAACCATCCGACCTACTTCACCTACTGGCAGGTGTGGCAAAAAGACAATTTAAGGTAGACAAAGGGTTCCGCAAAGAATATGGAAATATGATCGTATTTTGTCATGGTTGGGGTCATAACATTACTTCTGCCTTTTGTAAATGCATGACCGCTGCCGTTTGTTGATGAAATACTTGTCTCTCACCACATGAAGAAGATTCAAAAGATGTCAGTTTTACGATTTATTGTGCACCATTTCTGCGGTATCCATTTTAAAGATGAAGTGAGCTAATTGTGATACGGTTTGACTTTACCAATGAGAACAAAATATTCATTCAGAATGCTGTTAGCTGTGCATAAACTTCACTTTCGCACCGTGCAGCTCATTATATTTCATTGACTTAGTAGGTGTTCTAATTCATAATGATATATAAGATTATAGAGCTCAAAAATGCATACATGTGACTTATTTGGTACAAAACAAAGCACATGTTCCTTGTCTGAGAAGATTCTGTGTAAGTCTTTTTTTTTCCTTTCTTTTTACTTTGAAAAATGACCTTTTAGCAAGCATCATATCAGAAGTGAAATGTACTGTAAGGGGATGTGTGTTATTGTTGGACTGAGGATGGAGAATTAATCTGTTACACGTAAGCAGTGTGATTAACACACTACTGTTTTCAGGCTGCCAATGAGATCCATATGTTGCACTGATGTTAACTCAGGGGAAGCAAGCAGAATATTTAGTTACGGCCTAAACATATAACATGTCTTGACTCTAATCCCGGAGTTTAATGGAGGAACAAAGGCATAAAATCCATTGAGGATTGGTCAGGGTCGCCCTGCCCTTAAGTGGAGCACTGTGTCTCTTTGAGATGAATCTGCGATACGCTGGGGATACGTCTGTGGAAATAGAGCAGCAGAATATCAGTTACGTCACCAGGACTCTTCTCATTGGAAAAGATTTTATGAATCATGCTAAAATTCGGATTATGAAAACGATAAACACGAACAATCCATTACAGAATATAAAGGGGAAACTTTTCAAAACCCAGACAGCTGACATTCTTGACATCGGGCATTTTTTCAGACTGAAAATTAATATGTACCGCTGTGTTTGTGGTTTCATCGCAAAAGAAGTGCTCCATATTGTTATTGCTAAGAGAGTACTTTTTAAAAAGCCTGGAATTGCTATATTCGGGGAAAAAAACCATGACAAGGGATGGAAGGACAGAGCTTTCAGTGACGATTTGAATAAGGAAGCATCACAGCGACAATACGGGATATATTATTGCATGCTTGCTGTGACTTTACAGTATTGAAGAGTGAAAATTTTATTCATAAATAGTATAGGGACCTGCCTCGTGCCCATTGGTTCCAGGATAGGCTCCGCCCCCCCACGACCCAGTAGGATAAGCGGGTTGGAAAATGGATGGATGGATGGATGCTTGCTGTGACTTTACAGTATTGAAGAGTGAAAATTTTATTCATAAATAGTATAGGAACCTGCCTCGTGCCCATTGCTTCTGGGATAGGCTCCGCCCCCCCCCACCCCGCCCCCGCGACCCAGTAGGATAAGCGGGTCAGCAAATGGATGGATGGATGGATAGTATAGGAACTTCTTGTTCTTTACAGGAATGCCACACAAGAGTAAAGGCCTAATCCTGGACTCACCTAATAGAGAAGAAAGTCTATTATTTGACTTGATGCACACAACACTGATACTTATGAGGGTACTCAAATACCATGATACACTCATCACAAAGGCGCTGTCTGCGAGGAGGAACACAGGAAGCACTAATGCCCCAGAGAACAAACAGCCGTTTTAACTGTGTCTGGCACTGGGGCCTCAACATGCAGGCCGATCACTGGAGCATCAGCCCAGAAAGTCCGCAAAACACACACACATTCGGTCAGCAGTAGACTTGCAGATCTTCAGAAATTATTGTAATCATGTGCAATTATCCTCCCCAGCTCAATGCTTTTACTGTGAAATCTTTGGATGGGATTTGTTGACCCTTTATAGCAGGGAAAGTCCGCAGAATGGGAAGGCGCCTCCCCTGCTGGAAGTGAGACACGAAAGGCAACATCGCCAAGAAGAGAAAGGTGGGGGAATGACAGCTTGGGAAAAAAAAGAAACAGGAGATACAATTTAAACTGCTAAAAAACGTGCTCTTGTTGAACCTGCTACCTACCATTTACATTGATATTTCACTATTCGTTTTTCTGCGTGCTTTTATTTTTGTTTTCCTGCGAACTTCAGAAGTCACGTTTCAGGTTTATTTAAGGCGTTTTAAATGGCTTTGTTTTTCCGTTCCTTTTCCTCCTTAAAAGGGGACCTTTTCTCGTTACAGTAGAGCTGTCTTTTAATACTTAAAAAAAAAAAAATTCTGAAATCATTTAAAATAATTTTAGTGTGGTGACTTTTTAGCTTGGCCTCGGAGTTCTGGTGAATTCCCGTCGGAGTTCCGGTGAATTCCCGTCGTCGTTGAATCCGGTATAACTAGGAAAGGACATCAGCTTGTAAAATGTCATTTCTGGTAATTAGCGACAAAAAACAGAACAGAATTGTCCCATGCATGCCTTCTTACTGACTAACAGTGAAAATCCACTCCAATGAAGGAGTAACCGAATATGACATTCTATACTCTGAGAAAAATCTGTTGTACCTTGGGCAATCCGCCGCAATGAGCAGAAAGCACTGTAAGGATTCCATTCTTGTGTTACCTGTGAACTACAAAACAGCCATTGTCCCCGAACAGGGTTGTGGAGTGAGCCAAAGGTGAAGCATAACTTCATATGGAGAGTGCCCCGGAAAGAATGACTCACTGAAAGGCAAAATCGGCCTTCGGGAGAGCATGTGATTGTGCATACTGTATATGTTGGATGGCTGCCCATCTAAAGAAAGCAGTCTTGAATTTGTTTGCCGTGTTGTTCTTCTCTTGGGCTGCAGTTGCATACCATCTAGATAGCATAACGCTATACAGAGGAATATCTATTGTCGCATGCTCTTATGTGTACGCAATTTGAATGCTAGTCCCTTGAATGTAATATGCATGCACTCTCGATTAATATGCCATGATGAGTTCACCTTCAGCTGTGGGGCAGTAGCCATCACCCCAACCACCTCTCTGGGTGTCTGGAAGGTGTCAAAAATGAGAAAATATGAAAGGACCTGGAAAAAACATTAATGAGAAATAGAAGGAGTTTAATGTCTGGTAGGAATGAGACAAGCAGGCCTGACGCAATATAAAGACCCAGAATCGCCCTAAATTGTCGTACAAGTCAGGTCCCCATAATCGCAACCAGTCATATTTGTTTGTTCAAACAAAGTGATGGATAATTTCAGGAATAAAAGGATGCTTTTGAGTCGTTGCGTCAAACTTACCCTTGAAAAAAACAAAATCCCTCACCAATACTAAGCTAGATAAATTTGCCGTAAAATACACAAAGTGTATTTATGAGAATATGTTAAAATATGACACCAGATTGATTGACATTCCAGAAACGAAAAAAAAAAAACTTGATTATTCATGATAGAAACGTTTCTTTTTATGTATATGCGGTTGCTAAGTCCGGCCTGGTCTGCAGACCTGAAGGAACAAACTAAGTGTTTCAGCATGGCTAGGAACAGGACTGAATAATTGCAAAAAGTGACTGAATCGCAGGGCTCATGGTATAATTAATCACTCGAGGTAAAATGCCCAGACATGTCATTGCTGTGTTTCCTGAGATCCTCTCCCTGGGACTCCAGTTCCAGCCAACCGCCGTCCAGCTACCACCAGACAGGTCCTGTTTTAAACACAGACCTCATTTCTCACTCTTAAATGCGGGAACATTTCAGTCATTAAAACGAAACAGCAGCGCTCTGAATGCTCTGCTCTAAATGGGTTACATTTTAAGGATGTATTTACTCATCAAAAGTATACCGTTTAATTTATAGGGCTGGAAAAGTCATTTGTCTTTCTATGTTCGCATTTCAGCAGTAGCGTGCTGGTCGTGATCCAGGTTTCACTCTTTAAAAAAAAAATAATTTCAGTAGGCCTGCAAAATCCCTCTTGTTTAACAGTAAAATGTTTGGCTATACTGAAGTTTTTACATTATTTCTTTGCTTGGCAAACGCATTTATCAAAAGCTAATTACACAGCTCGACATTTTGTTACATAAATTATTTCTTTTTCCTTTTTTTTTTCAAACATACAGCTTGATATTTGCCAAAGCCATTCACATTATTTCCTTAACCGCTACTCCGCCTCCCGTTTCCCGCCTATAAGGACTTTGAAAATACATTGCTGCAACACCCGTCTCTTTGTATCGTTCTTGAGCTGTATACAAGATTCGGTTAAATAAACAGACCTGCAGCTATTGATCTAATCAGCACACATTGCAACTGAATGCCGTTTAACAGCTGCGAGTATTTATGCGGCGTTTAGACCGCCTAACGTACAAAACGACTAGATCCTTAGCTACGAACCCTGAACATGAGACTGGCTGACGGTTGATATAGCTCTCTATTTGATTCAGCTCACTCAGCACACTTAATTGCCTGAGACATGGTCCTACACATGTACCTCATCTTGTTTTGGACTCGGATTTGCTGGTGAGGAAGGATCTGACCTGGGACCTGCATCCCACCACATTTTTCCCCAGACCTATAAGACTGCGAGGTTCTCAGCTTCAAAAACTGAACACAGAACCAACAATATATCACTGGGAAGAAGCTGTCCGAGGAACTTTCAGCTCTACTTGCGATATAGCGAAAGTTTGTGTAGTACCCAAACTGTTTAAATTAGATTTTAAACAAAACTTAGGTTGCATTGTCAAATGTTAATTAAAAGTAGGTCAATAGAAAAATTCCATTTACCAGAAATAAACAAATCAATTGAACATCAGATTGTCACACTTGTTTGATTTTCTGCCTGGAATACAGTATAATGCTAATTTTATATGTGAAGTTATTCAAAGCTGTCGCTATACAAATCATTTATAAAAGCTCCTTATCTCCTTCTTGTTTATGGCTATATAGTTGTCTTTTCCAGTTAAAGTTAAATAAATGCAAATTAAATAACAGTCTTACGTTTTGCCGATATCGCATCATTAGCATAAACAGTTGTGTTTTGTTAATTTGTGTTCTCTGTATCATTGTCACATGCTGGAAAAATTAAGTACTATTTTAGATACGGCCAAGAGGAAGGTTAGTGTTTCTGAAACGTTCATTATGTGTCCTATGAGGGAATTTCTCCCTGGTGTCGAGTCCCTGGAGATACGGCAAGCCTCGAGCCCCATGCCCAATTTCACACCACGGAGGGAGACGTGACTTATGCCAACGACGGCACACGAGGAATAATCTGGATAGCAGGGGCTGTAAATTCCTATTACTACTTGCTCACACTCCCCCTGCTTATCTCATTTATTCCCGTGAATTTTTATTTGATGTTTCAATTTATGGATGCTGAGCCATGGGGTTTTAAAGCAAGCCAGATATTTGCTGGGACATTATTCAATTTAATTAAATAAACATGAATTATTTCTAGTTATGCATGTTTAAGTATCAGACATCTTACCCACAGAATGTTTATCTCAACTAAGTGTTGATGCATTCCCCCGTTTTCCCTCTGTCCGTCATTCCTTCTTTTCTCTCTTGACTTTGCTGTGGACGTTCTTTATGCTGCCGTCGTTTTATCGTTGTCTGCGCGCGGTTGCAAACACCCCCCACCCCCCCATTTTTTTTTTTTTTTCACAAACCAGCAGGCTCTGCTGTAGCCGACCGTAATCTCAAAATGTCAGACTCCGCCACGGTGGCGAGGATGGTGGTGAGGAAGCACAGCCGCTCGTCGTCCATGGCGGGTAAGCTTCTGGCGCATTCCTTTTCAGTCGCCGGGCCCACAGCTGTTCCCGACGTGCTCGAAGACCGACCGCTATGCTGCCGTTGTGAAGACGTCAGCTAAGGGATTCATTACCCTTTTTAAGAATTGCATCTGCTCCGAAGAAAGTATAATGGAGGTTATTCACTGGCGAACGCCGATGTCATGAAGAGCGAAAATGGTGATAATAACAAAAATCCGTTGGTGTCGACGCCACGGAGAATAATTTAAACGCTGAAAGACTGCGGCCCATATTTACTCAGATGCGGACGTAGGCCCTGCTATGAATGGCACAGATGTTTAACGAATGTGGTTATCAACAATTTCTGACATGTAGCACACATTTAAAGCATAAAAATCAAGGAACAAATGCAAAATGCACAAAACAAGTCAAAATCTCAATAAGACTATGAGGCTCAAAGTCAAATTCGGTGCAATTTTCTATTTGTACCAAAAATATGATTATTTTAATATCCTGCAACCACACAAAAATACATACTCTCACCTAAGGGCAATAGTTGCCAAATGATTTTCAAAAGTCTTAAAATAACAGTCACTCTTCTTTTCCCACTTTTGATCATGTGTATTAAGATCTAATAATATTAGGTTATTTTTCACTGCCGTGTCCACATTCTGTGACTTGCAATCGCAATGCCCTAAATTACATATGCATTAAGGTCATCTACATATGCATGAAGGGTAACATACTGTGCGGAAAAAATACTGTCCCTCATGACATTTAATAAATGCAAATACCATTGCATGTGGTTGCTGGATACACTGCTGTGTATTATTTTCGGTCATTAGTGTTTTGTAGCGGCTAAAGCTCTCCGTATGGCTAATAAATATGGTTCCGGAATGTTCCAGATTTAATATATAGATATATGTTTTATACACATTATCAGAAATGCATCAGTCACGTTCTTTTATGCCTTGTACTTCTCATTTGCATTGTGCTTAAATTACTTTCTGAAACTGCAAGGACAATGGTAATACTATTCCCAAAGTGCTCTTTCAAATGCTAACATCTCCCTGGAGTTTTTAGCACCTAGTAAACCGGTATTCCCACAAGATCAGTGTCTGTCTGGCGAAAATTGGAGAGCGTTTTCTGAAAGGCAGAGTGTTGCCTTTGGTAAAAGGTAAAAATCCATGCTCATTACTGGATGGAACATAAATTAATAAATGCCAAGATAATTAGGCGTCAGGAGGAGCAAGGAGGACCGTCGGAGTAGACAGATTTCAGAAGGCACAGAAGGATAAGAACAGACTGAAGAAATTGCATTGTCTCCCCTATCAATTGAAATAATGATAAATCAACAATTACATTTATAAATTAAGCGTTTTCAGGGCCCACAGCATGTCAGTGGGATATTCATCTGGATGTGATAAACATGAGCAGTGATTGTCCATTGTTCAGCTGCCTCGCCCAGCTCTCTCACACTCACTCATAATTAACTGATGGTCAAGGCAGTAACACTCAGCTATCCTTGTCTGCACAGTGGGATATTGGTTCCTCTGTATCTCATATTACAGTAAAGAGGTTTGCAGAGCCTTGGGCTTTGGCTCTGCTCCTTGGCTGTGTAACCACTGGAAAGACCCATGTCAGAGCAAAGCCCTCTTGGGTCAACAAACCAGCTGTGAAATGCGCCGGACAGGCCGATATCACCCACCCCGTCACCCCTGGGCAATTTCCCCTTCAGTGTTTCCTCCTAATCAATCCCCGTCCAATGACTGGCATCCTCTGCTGTGGCTCTGCTGCTCTCCTCCACTCCTTAAACAAGCTTGAAGA
>JAODLC010000002.1:1111295-1125294 GCA_026781145.1 Hippopotamyrus pictus
CCCGGGGGGGGGGGGGGGGGGGGATGGGCAGCTTCATAACACAACGAGAGAGGTGAAGTCGGTTGGCAGAGGGACCCGTCCAGCGTACTGAGCTGCCTTTGAGTGGGAACCATAAATTATATTACGCACAGTTCGTTAGCCACACCGGGGTGTTACGGGGTAGTCTTCTGGGGGACAGTGATTGATGTTTGCATTATATTCATACCGTGAGTGGATCGTAGTGGGCAATAACGGATGACCTAGTGAGGAGCAATAAAGGAATGAAAAAAGGCCACAAACCACACCGGATATAAAATACTGCAAGTACAGCATATTCAGTGTAGCTACTGTAACAATAATAGAGGGTATGTTTTCCCTCGTCTGACTTTAAAGAAAAAAACGTCAACTTGGGTCCCCAACACCAGACTATTATGACACTATTATGATACATTTTATCCCTCCCCCAAAAATAACCATTTAAGAGTTTAACACTTACAAGTTTGATTGTATAACCTAAAATGTGCAAAACTGCTATGCAGCCAAGTAAATGAATGGTAAATTCCATAGAAGTCGCCCTGAGAGACTTTCAGCTCCATTGCACTTGGAAATCACCGTGTTTACCGTTTCAGAGACTGACTTACTTCAAAAGAATCGAGACTAAAGTGCTAACTCGCAATAAACACTGGAAATTAAAATAAGTGAGAACAGGCTCCAGCAAGAAAATTATACGATGCGCACGGCTTCCTCTCATGAAAGAATGTTCGTCCACAATGCAAACTTGGAAAACATATATTTTTAGCTCATGTGTTTTTTTTTAACTGAGACAAAACAGGGATGAATATACATTTGTGAGTCTAAAAGGATGACAAAATTGTAAATACAAAGAAAAGTACAACTAACCCAGGAAATTAAACTTTATTTATGTTCTATTTATTTAGCAGATGCTTTATTCCAAAATGATGCACGATTGTGGAATCAGGCTCAGCCAGTCCCTGGAGCAATTGAGGTTAAGGGCCTTTTTCGAGGGCCCAATGGTGAAAACGCTCTACTGACCACAGGATTTTACCCGGCGACCTTCCAGTCAGAAGCACTAACCCACACAGCCGCACGTCGCCCCCAAATCCTTTTTATAACTTTTTAAGCCAAATGCAATAACGAAAGAAAATCACCTATTCAGTATTTAATGTGCCATTATACACCCAATATGTGCTCTTTACATCTTTTTAAATTACGAAAGTGATTTAAAGAAAAAATTAACAGAACCAAGAGTTAATATTAATAATATGCAATAAATACCTGATGAGGATAACTTATGAAAACTTCTGGTAAGTCATACATTAGAATATTCTCTTTATTTCCATTTGGAGGGATACTCTGGAAGTTCTTTTCTTCCTATATGGTCTTTACACACGCTATAGCTTTTACAGCTGTAGCTGTTTTTTAACCAGTCATTTCAGCAGAAAGGGTGAGTCCTGTCTGATAGTTGTAACTATGTAATATTCTGGTTATCCATTAATTTCTTTCTTTCATTGTTAGTGTAAATGACTGAGTTCCCTTCTGGTTAATTAACCCAAAGTGAACAGGCCACTGGGTTTTTCCTACTGTGACTATAGTGTAAACTGGCTTCTGAGTGTCCTCTATAGAAAATCTCATAGAGATCCAAGATGCAAGACATATTTCAGCATAGGTGATTGACGATGAAGTTCTATTCATTAAAAGTGGATATATTTAGGAACTTTGAAGGAATTAGGCTGCTTCATCTTGATTTATCTGATACATGAATAATACATTAAAATGACAGTGCACAAATTGAATTGAGAATGACAGGTTGATTTACTGACCAAATGGAGCTATTGATTTAAACAAGTAGTATTAAATACAGAATAAATCAGGCTGTGAAAATCCCAAAGTAAATCTATACTGTATGTTCCAAATGTCTTAATTAGGCTGCTCATCAGAGATCTCTCTTGAGTAACCTGGGAGATTTTAATCTGGTTGACAGTTGACTTGTTTTTGATTTATTTATTTTCTTGGGCCTAATAGAACACATGGTTTATGAGTCTGTGCTGCTATAGTGGAATTCCCCTTGCAGTCTTTATTGGCATTTTATTATTAACAGATTAACAACAGAAGGATCTGTTTGTCATTAGCGGTCAGGTAATGGGACATGAGAGACCCAATTTTTGGATGCATCTTAAAGACAAACTTCTTGGGTTTAGATTAATAGACTGTCTCATGGGTATATCAGCTGTCATGTCACGGCATGCCACAGTGGTGTGAATGATATGTGCTGTGATATGTGCTGTGATACAGGTATGTGCTGTCTCCAAGCTAGAAAACTGGGATTAAAGAGGGAGAATTTTCAGTTTGGATGTTTGATGTCGGACATACTGTACATATGTGTGTGTGTGCGTGTGTGTGTGTGTGTGTTTTTCCCTTTTATCAATAATAAGATTATATAAGCTGCATTTATGTCATCATAAAGGGGATGACCAAATAACTGACAACTAATTAGAACAAAAATGTCAGTTATTGATACAGTTCATATAGTCTATGCTAACATTTTACAGTGACCTCTTTTATAAACATAAAAACAAAATCATTGTTAAAAATGGTGATCATCCATTGTCAGCTGTCATTTTCTTTTTCGTCTTTGCAATAAAGAAAACTGAGCAACACTTTATTTGAGGGGTCACGAACAATGTAGCAGTGCACTCTTACATAGCATATTAATTAACTAGAAACTAATGTTAGTTACGTACAGGTCCTATGTTTGTACATGACTAATCAGTCATAAGAGTTCATGTATTTCCAGCAATTACTATATTTGTTAATAATTTGTACTGGAGTTACTTGTGTCCCCTCAAGTAAAATCCATCTTGAAATGCTTACAGGGTAATTTGGTGTGGCGTGATGGCTTAGTGGGTGGCACTGTTACTCACCACTCCAGGGTTGGGGGGTGACAGTCCTGCCTCTGCTGCCTATATAAGGGGTTTGAAAGTTCTTTGGGTGCTCCAGTTTTCTCCTGCAGTGCAAAAACATGCAGTCTGAGTAGGTCCTCTAAATTCCCTATAGTGTATGAGTTTGGTCATATATGTGTCATGCTATCGATTAGCATCCTGTGCAAAGTGTAGCTGTGCCTTGTGCCTTATGCTGATGATAATAGCATAACTGTGTCCAGGATAAGTAGTTAGAACACAGGTGTATAATGTTAGCATACATCAATGCATTTGGCTAATGTTCCTTCTAGTGTTGGCAGGGTGGATGCTTAAGACAGGTCAATATTTCTTGGTTCATTCCCAATGGTTGCTATGGTTCTATTTTATTTTTTTTCCCCTATTATTCCTTCATTATGCATGCTGGTAGCTCTACTCCACAATGGCTCTACTCATTGAGATGCTTGTTGGCCTTAGACTAGCCTACAGATGCATTTTCAGCCCACCGTGCACTGAAATGAGATTCATATCAGCCAATCATGTTAAATTACATAATTATGTTACGGTAACCAACAAAAATCCGATTTTCCTGATAAACATTACATTGTCTTTTCCAAAGACCTGTTTATTTTAAGTATGATGTGTGAAGTTTATTTGTTCATGCATTTTTTCTGTTTCGAAGGGGAAGAAGAAGAAAACTCAAGCTTGGCAGCCAAATGGACAGGTTATACATACGGCTGCCATTCAAAGGGTAACGTCCAGATGAAACCAGCAGTAGTGACAATTCAATTTGCTTCCATGAACTCCACTTGTAGATCTGATGGGCCTGCATGCAGGGGCAGTCAGCTGCAGCGGGGGCCAACATTCCATACTTCCCCAGCAGAGCATACTGCAGTATATACCTACTGTCAATCAAATTCAACCCTTCTCCTTCCACAGAAAAGGTTGTAACTCATTAAACAGGATGAGTCCGAATGTATAAGAGGGATGTAGGGGCTGTGGGTGAAAGCTGAAGTGATCCCATTTGTGCTACTTCCATGTTATTTTCATTTTCTCTTAGTCTCACTCTTCTTTCTCACTCTCTCTTTGTCTCTATCTGTCACACACTCTTCCCTGAAAGCTTCAATGAAAAACTAGGTCAATGCCTTTTTAAATGAAAACAGAGGTCATTTGTAAGGGTATGAAATGCAATTATATATATAATTTTTGCTGTGCTATATACAGTACTAGACCAGGAAGGGCGCATGAAGAATAAATTACTTAGGAACAAGTATTATTATTATTATTATTATTATTATTATTATTATTATTATTACTACCACTACTACTAGTAGTAGTATTGCCTTTGTTGTACTTGTTTATTTTCTTGTTTTTGCCATTTTAAAACCATAAAAAATAGACATTAAAGTACCTGAAATTACTTCACATTTGAATGCTATTTACAGTAAACATGTTTCAGTTTCACAAATTAACACACATGTGAAACACCAGGTGAAAAAGAACAGACAGGTAACACTATTGTTGAGGGGGCACAAATATAGCAGTATACACATGTTTAATGCATTAATTAACAAGTAACTAAGTGTTAGTTATGTACTGGTCCTATGTTTGTTCATCAGTAATAAATCGTGATGGTTCTGTATTAGTTCATGATTTGTTCTTAAGTAGTAGCTGCATGAGTAACTAAGCTGTGCCCCCTCAAGTAAAGTGTTACCAAAAGACATTTAGTCCCAGATAAGGTTGTAGCATCTTTTTTTTTAACTGCTGGGTACATTTCAAGAAATTTAATATACCCGATTCCTCTACCACGTTGCCTCCATGTCAAAAAAGTGAAAACGGCACTAAAAGTTTTGTTTTTCATTATGTTGTCATATACAGTAAGCAGAATGACATGATACTTGATTCTGTTGTGATCAAAAATTTATAGGTTTATTTTTCTCTCATGTATCCAATTAATGATGTTCCACTATTAACACGTAATGAAACTGTTATGTATTGTATTCAGATTCGAGAAGAACCATGCAACTTGTATAATGCGTGAGCATCCATTTGATGCCGCTTAGAGCTACACTTTATTAAAACACGTTTGGGAACCATTCACATCTCCTCAAAGGGACCAAACAGGCTTTAAATGCCAGTTCAACCCCAAATAAAAGTTGTATCTGCAACAGCTCATAAAGAAAATCTGTAACTGATCAAAAATGGTTCTGTACATCTGGATAGGTCACCCTCCTCTCCCTCCCAAATAATAGGAAATATTTCATTACATAGCCCAGGTGATGAGAATTGCTGTTGTTAACTTGTGTTTTTCCGTTCCTGCCCTGTTACATGGATTTAATTGGAAATATGCAAATGAGGGTATGTGTTGGCATTTCTCGCAGATGTTCCACTTGGAAGCTAGATGAAGTTGACATTACTGGTAGTCTAGCATGCAGGACCTCTCTTGGAACAAACAGTCCCAAAACAGACTGAAATGGATCTTTTTTTTTCTTTTGTCTTTTGGAAAAAGATATTTAAGGATGTAAATAATGGTGAAATATCAGTATTGAAAATGGTAGCAGCAGGGACCTAGTCATACAAACTAGGAACCAATGTACATAACAAGAGACCCTATATAAAACAGGCAGGTATGTAAGCTATGGATGGATGGCATATATATATATATATATGGATGGATATGTGTATGTGTGTGTGGCATCATCTATCCATTTAAGTGCTTGTATTAGACATACAAAATGACATTCCAAATTAAGATTCCACTTTTGTGGTTATAGGACATCATGAGAGATACTTTTGTATTTTTGATGGCACAGGGCACCAGGATGGAGTCCACCACAGATAGGAGGCCAGTCCAATGCAGAGCAGACACTACGGGCAATCTAGAGATGCCAGTTAACCTAACTGCCAGTTATTGGCCTGCAAGAGGAAAGCTGCACAGGACAAGGAGGTCATTGAAACAGGGTACCCACACAGAGTGGAGGCAGCACCATGGGGATGTGAGGCACCTGGGGATGTGGGGTATCATGGGGATGTGAGGCACATGGGAATGTGGGGTACCATGGGGATGTGAGGTACCTGGAAATGTGTGGTACCTGGGGATGTGGGGCACCTGGGGATGTGAAGCACCTGGGGATGTGAGGCACCTGGGGAAGTGAGGCTAAAATGCTACACAGAGAGCCACTCTATTATTATTATGAATGCTTATGATTATTCTTCTTATTGTTATTTTTACTCAAAAATGTCCTGACTTAATTCCTGTGTGTTGTTTTATTGATTAAAATTTTGAATGAATTGGGAGTTAAGTGAGTGTTTAAGGGGGGGGGGGGCGTTTTTGATGTACTGGAGAGCCATAAGCTACTTGCTTTCCTGTCTTTGAAGATGCTGATTAATATCATGCTCCCAGTGGGAACCGCAAGTATGTCCATGTGGTGAAAGATACACGAGGCTGAAGATTACCCCTGATGCACAGTCACACAGCTGGATTTCTACACAGCTGCTTTTGTTTCTCTTTAGTCACTACCGGGGACAGGCCTGCATGATCAGGAGGGTGATGTTCACTGACGTGTCCATGATTTTGCACACTGCTGATTTTTTCATAAAGTAATAATTTGTGTGCTTTATATCAGATGTATTTTAAACTACTACTACTACTACTATCAATAATAATAATAATAATAACAATAATTTTGTAGTAGTAGTAGCAGTAGTAATATACCCTGCAAGATCAGGTGGATAGAACATTATACAGTAATATTTACAAGGGAATGTAGGATTCACCGATTCACATCAGTGCACAGGCATAAAAATTCACATTGCAATTGCCCCAATTAAAAAAGTGTGCACTGAATACAATTTAGGATGATCTCAGGATGCATTGTTTCTACCATCTTTGCATCAGTAAAATGCGATTTTTAAGTATATGATGATTAGTAGAGAACCTATTCCTTTATTATTTATGTGACCAATTATTTTTGATCAGTAATTATATATTTAGATATATTCCCCCTCACTTAACTGTTTCTGTATCTGTACCATATTGAATTGCATAGCATCATATTCTATTGCATCGCATCGTATTCCGTTGAATCAAATTGTGGCCAATCACACTGCATCCCAATAGGGGTGAATCATATGCTATTACATTAGTAGTTGCTTCATATGTATATTTAATGTATTGGATCGTTGGCATTGCATCGAACTGCAGATTACAGTATATCGGCCTCAGTTATGAAGATGCCCGTCCCTAATATTCACATAACAAGCTTCTTTTCATCACTAATATTCATAACTTTACCAGGTATTTCCAAAAACCAAATTCACATCTTCTTTAATGTCCCCGAACAAAACCAGTGATTCTGTTCTACACAAGACCCTGAGCTCTGATTGACAAGATCTCCCAGAATAACATCAAGTATGAACAGAACAGCATGTTGAATTGCTTGCATCACAGAAATGTGCTATTGAATTTTTTGACTTACTTACTTGTCTCATTGCCTATAACTGACCTGGAATTTTACACGTGAACCACTGCTTTGATTGCAGCATTGAGCAAGATTCGTGTAACTTTTCTTTGACCTGGAAGTTGTACGTATCCTGGGTGTTTTGCAAGCTTGTCTTGGGGATTAGTAGCTCTACTCTAAGTGTAAAGCTCAGCACTAAGCTGGCCTTGATTTGGGGTTTTCACATTTTTGGCTGTTTATTTTGTTAATGTTTTAAAATTGCATTTTTGTACTAGTTGTTGATGTTTCGTCTCTGTCTCTGCTATTCTCCACTTAGTGTCTTCTTCAAGGATCTGGTTAGCCAGTGTCTTGTTAGCGGGCTCACAGCTTTTGTTATCCTACATTTTTGTTTCTGAGTTCGTGGTCTTAAGCAAAGCTGGATATTTCCGGTCCATAAAACATAAATCCAGACCAGGATTTGGTTTCAACTAACCAGTTGAGTATAAAGAGTCACAGTTACAGAGTATGCAACTGGTTGGTTGAAACAAAATCTTCGCCTGGATTTTTGCTTTCTGGACCTGAAATTTCCACCTCTGGTCCCAAGGTAGCAGTTCTGCAGTTATGGAACCCGGTTTTAGGACAATTCTGGTTTTCCTGCTTTTTTGCTTCATCCACATTTCCTGGTCCCCATTCCTTGGCTCCCTACAGTTTTCTCCAGTTCTCCACATCCGAGCCTGTCTGTCATACGCCTGGCCCAGGAGACGTCCATCCGGTCAGCAGCCACAACTCCTGATGGCTTCACTGGGGCCGAAACCTGACATGGTGGGTGGGAATGTCTGCTCTGAGGAGTACTGTCTTCTACTTTCGCAATCACTGGAAGTAAATAAAACAAGTCTTTCCATGCAGTTTCAGTCTTGTTGTGTGGCAGTGCACAATGATGTAAAAAGACCACACATGAAGATTGTTACCAGAAGTATGTCCATAAAATTATATGGTCATGCCACATCAGACCAGGTATGTCACAGGTGTGAGAGAAGGATATAATACAATATTTGTATAATGTAATTAATTTTATCTTAATATTTTATGTATTATATAGAATAGTTTTCTTCATTTTGTTTCTAACATCTCCATGTGGAAATAATAGTGTTCCATCCATCCATCCATCCATCCATCCATCCATCCATCCATCCATCCATCCATCCATCAATATATTAACCCAATGTTTCCTAGCTCAGTCCTTGAGGAAAGTCCACTGACTTGCTTCCTCCCAGCTCCCTGCCAGACAGTCCGCATTTTTGCTCCCTTCCTGCTCCCATTAGGATAAACATGGACCGTCGGAGGGTCTCCGAGGACTGGGTTTGGAAACATTCTTCTAACCATTTATCCTTACCAAATATTGCCAGAGACTGCATATCTTTGTGCTGTGGAGTACCCAGAGGAAAACTGCACAACACTGGCAGAGAATGCAAGCTCTATGCACACACATGCTGCATAGGTAGGATTTGAACCCCCAGTGCTAGAGGTGTGAGAAAACAATGCGACTTACTGAGGCACTGTGCTGCTTAGACTACATTACTTCTTAAGCTAAACAAATCCAGGTTATGGGAAATGTGGATTCAATATTTTATTTAAATTTCAGTACAGATGGTGGAAATTGCTGAAATGCATGCTGACAGTAAACTCTACATGCATATTTCTAGTATAATATATAACAGAACCCTACACATGAATATCGTTACTCAATGAATTTTAATTTCTACAAGAACCTAAAACTATGTTATATAATTGAGCCTTAACAGCATCAAAGCACTCCTGTTTATCTAAATAACAATTCTATAATTCTATTATTTATACTAAACAATCTGGAGATAGCTTGCAAGAGCAGGGATGTCCAGTATGCAATTTATTCATGTAATTTCAGAAGTTGGTTTTGATCATAATGATGCAATGGTATTTAAAAATCTGAGTCACAGAAAGAAATGAAAAAACACAGTCTACAGAACTCACAGTAAAACAAAGAAACATTCCTTCTTCACCCTGAAGTGAAATAAAAAACAGCAATTGTTAAATAAAAAGATAGATAGATAGATAGATAGATAGATAGATAGATAGATAGATAGATAGATAGATAGAATAGAATAGAATAGAAATGTAGCATTTCCCAGTGTTTAACTTGTGGCATTTCTATGAATGTGCATACGTTGCTTCAGTGTGCTCCTGAAAACAGGTGTGCCTTCCGGGATGGGCATTCTGCCCAAAAGGTTCACATCGCCTCAACAGATACATAAAAATTCTGAGAATTGTTCCGGATGTCTCCTTTATCCACCTCCCTTCTCGAAACGGAAAAGTACAAGAAAAGTGATATTGACAGCCTGAAGTACTTTTCAGCTGTAAACACAGAACTACTCTCAAAGGTTTTAAGGAGTCATTTGCAGCTGTATAAATTTGTGATGCATCAGAAATGAATAAAGCGTTATATTAACTCTGTATGAATAAATGAATGAATAAACAGATAAATAAGGGTCAGGCCGTGACTTAGAACTGTTGACTCGCAGCTCTGGGGCTGCAGTTCATGTCTCACAGTCGTTGTCTGCAAGTTCCCATGGGTTGCATCACCATATGAGTGTTCGTCCACATGTCGAAGACTGGTTAATTCATTTCACACTGACTGGTTAATTCAGTTCACATTGACTGGTTAATTCAGTTCACATTGACAGGGTAATTCAGTTCACATTGACAGGGTAATTCAGTTCATTATTGCCAGGGTAATTCAGTTCACATTGACTGGTTAATTCAGTTCACATTGACAGGGTAATTCAGTTCACATTGACAGGGTAATTCAGTTCATTATTGACAGGGTAATTCAGTTCACATTGACTGGTTAATTCAGTTCACACTGACAGTGTAATTCAGTTCACACTGACTGGTTAATTCAGTTCACATTGACAAAGTAATTCAGTTCACACTGACTGGTTAATTCAGTTCACATTGACAGGGTAATTCAGTTCACATTGACTGGTTAATTCAGTTCACATTGACAGGGTAATTCAGTTCACACTGACTGGTTAATTCAGTTTGCATTGACGGGGTAATTCAGTTCTCATTGACAGGGTAATTCAGTTCACACTGACTGGTTCACACTGTTCACAATTCAGTTCACACTGACAGGGTAATTCAGTTCACACTGACTGGTTAATTCAGTTCGCATTGACAGGGTAATTCAGTTCACATTGACTGGTGACTCCAGCTTGTTCTTGTGTGCATGACTGTATAAAGTCTTACATGTTTAATATTTAAATACAAATCAGTTTATTTTAACAGGTTATTTATATAGTATTATTATTATTTTATTTGTTGATTACGCTGATCACTGAAATATTATTGGCTTGCTTGCACTAAGCTTCTGAACAACCATGTTGCATTTTCAATTTGCAATGATAATTTACTATTTTAATGACAATTAATCATTATTTAGGATTACACATCACATCTTAACACTTACGGTTTATTTACAGTATGATTACATAGGCTACAATTCAAAGCACCCTTAAAGTCAATGACCACTTCAGTAATTAATTACGGTTCTGCAAACATAAATCACATTTGCAATTAGTCAAAAGAAATACAACTGAAATAGACTGTTATATTTATGGTTTTTTCTATTGATGTATTACGAAGCTCCCTACAGGAGAAGTTTTGACAGCTGCGGTTCACTAATGCTTGAGCCGGTGGTGAAGGGCACCAGCCTGTTGCACGTGCTGTATGGCCGGCACCCTGACAGCTCGCATGGGATCCTATTGTCCACTCACTATACTTAGCAGGAGCTTCCTTGCCTCTCTGACAAGCTCAAGCAAGCTCTGGCTCCAGTGGATGTACAAAAATTTAAACTGGGGGACTAAGTGAGGACTCCCATCAACTAACATGCCACTACATGCATTTTATACTATTCTTCATATTTTATTTTGCATATACCTGATCACTGCCTTATGGGGATATCATTGTTTTATTTTACTGTTTTATTTTGCTATTTTAATCATAATATTTCATTTATATTTTTATACTATTTTCCTTTGTATCACATATTTCCCTTTTGAGCACAATCCTGATGCATTACACACTGTACATTTATGTGACAAATAAAACTGGAAACTTATACATGCTCAAAAATAGCAATTATGAGTAATGGACAATGCAGTAATGTGGAACATCAGCCCATATGTACTTCTGTTTCACAATACTTTTCCAAGCTTAGTCTTTCCATAAATGTACTCCCAGTATATGGGCGTGTGTTATTTGCAGCTCAAACTCCATAGTGTGTCAGAGCATAGAGCGTCTTTCCCATTGTGCTTTGTAAAAGGGTATATTAGCTGGTTTTTAACAAAAGGGACAGTGTGGGGCTGGGCAGTGAACATCTCACCATCAATTATCTGGATCTGGTTAACTAGTGACGGGCTACTCCTGGAAACAGAAGAATACAATGGAAAAGGTCCATTTGCTTGCCTGCTGCATTTCTCTTTTTCTACACAGCTGCTTTCTACTAGCTGACACAAGGTCTTGGAAGCTATGACAATCTCCCATGGATGACTAGGAAGATTCCAGCAGTGACTCCTTGGGGGCCTAATGAGTTAGACAGAAAGAGTCTCACCATGTGACTCATGTTCTGCCCCCGCAGATTGTGTGGTTTACAGATGGGGTTACTGCCGTATCACTCAGTCTGCTGATGTATCATAATTACATTACTGACATGATTTCATTCACGTTTCAAGGCTTAATCCGCAGTAGATATGCAAGGGCTGGGACCTCTATATACAGTACAAGTACAGGCAGTCTACGAGACACAAACGAGATCCATTCCCCGTGTCTGTCTTTAAGTCCAGTTTGTAGGTGTTGAAACAATAATAATATGGCACATAATAATAATAATAATAATACTGCGATGGGCTGGCCCCCTGTCCAGGGTTGTTCCCTGCCTCGTGCCCGTTGCTTCCGGGATAGGCTCCGGACCCCCCCGCGACCCAGTAGGATAAGCGGCTTGGAAAATGGATGGATGGATAATAATAATAATAATAATAATAAAAGTAGTACAGTAATAAACCTAGGGTACTATACTGTACCCCGACCCAATGAACCCTGAAACTGTGCAATGGTTCCTCAAGTGTCAAATTGGTGGACGTGTTTGTTATTATGAACCTTTATCTTTAATCTGCTTTTTTTCAGATTTAGGGAAGTGCGTTCGTTAGTATGAGTTGTTCTTAAGTCGCATGTTCTCAACTGCACAACTGCCTGAATATGTAGTTCAATATACTTTAGATGTTCTAGAAAGAGCAAACTTGCATGTTATGCTTTGACTCTGATAGCATTTCTACTAATTTGCCTGTAGTCCTAGTCATTGTGGGTTGAGGTAGAATTTTAAGTCATCCTGTTTGGGTTCCAGCTTTGCCACGATATTCGGTCTTCTAACAGCCAGCTTTTCAGGTTCTAGAATTTACATCAGTTGATCAGACATCTCTGGTGCCTCATGTAGGATTGCACAATACTTATTTTATTGTATGAAGATTATGCTTGTACCCTAGCGGGTGCTGTACGGCTTCCCAATTCAACACCAGTGATGCAGGTTTCACATTCGGCTCAAACCTGTACAGAAAAACTTCCACTTATGTAAAACATATTCTTAGCCAGAAAGGCAGGTTCTGTGTCAGGTAGGCGAACTACTGAGGCTGTCTGTCTGCATGCTGTATCATGGCTGCTTCTGCTGGCAAAACTGTTTAAACAGTCCCTCCAATTGTCATTAGCGCTGTCAAGAAAAGGAAAATAAGATAATGATTGAGTCAGAGCTTAGTTTATGCTGTCAACATTCTCCACCCGGTGTGATTGGTAAGGAAGGATGCAGCGATGAAGCACGCAAGAGACGAAGGCTGTGGCTCATCAGCTGTTAATCATCTCCACCTCCCACCCTGCAGAGAACTCAGTTTGCAAAGCAGATAGATAAGAAAGAAAGAAAAAATCCCATTAATGGGAACTGAAGTTCGAGGATTCCAGTACGGCAGAGTCTGTGCCAGCAGTTGAGTTAAAATGAAGCAAATACAAATACATTATTAAAAATAAATTAATTTAAACTTAAAATTGGTAACATAAAATACCTGCGGGGGTCTGGGAATGACAGCAGCGATGGCAGATCTGATAACCTGTGCCTTCTTTGTCAGGCGTCCTCAAGGGTTCATCTTCAATGTGCTCTACAGGGAATTGAGCATGTGGTTTGCAGGTATGAGACTTCATATTCCAAAAACTGCCTGCTTCACTTGGATTTTGTAGGCTTTCAAGCATATGTAGTTGTGCTTCCATGCTGACTTGAGCTGACAGCTGTAATCTTAGTAGCCGTTCCTTGATCTATGTTGAACTTATATCTGTCTGAGCCCAAGACTGGAATGTACTGGATCACACTGTAACTCGTGTCTGTTGGGGGGTCCTGAACACCTACTCCTTTTGCCTGAATTTGCCCCCCCCCCCTTTTATATCTCTGTTATCCCTCTGTTCCGCTGTTAGTGCCCCCTTTCAATGATGTATGATTATCCAAATTTTTGTTAAGTTACAATCATCCCCCACCTCCCGGGGCTGGAAAATTTACCCTGAGCCAGATCCCCC
>JAODLC010000002.1:1127673-1137842 GCA_026781145.1 Hippopotamyrus pictus
TGCTTCCGGGATAGGCTCCGGACCCCCCGCGACCCATTGAGGATGAAGCGGGTTGGAAAATGGATGGATGGATGGGAGAGAACAGCTGAATCCACTAATTCTGCATTAATGCTCCTTGTTTCATTTAGCCATTTAGGAAGCATTTTATGGACAAAATCCAGTCTATCAGATATCCCAATTTCAATCCATTCAAATGTAGAACATCTTTTGACAATTCCCAAATATCATATACATATGTTTTTTTTACAAGAATCTTGCCCAATTAATATTTTGCAGTTCATTCTGTATTGGACCTTTTCTGCATGATCCTTCCCCTGAAGATCAAAGAACCGTCTTCACTAGGCTTGCATCCAGTAATCAATTTGGGAACTCTTCATTGAAAATGACTGCAACAAATGGTAACACTTTACAGTACTTAAAGCACTTATATATTATGCAGTATAGATAATTTCATAATGCATTATAAAGCATAATAAACATGGCTATACCTATTCATAAAAAGGCATAGCACATTATAGCAATGTTTATTATGCATTATGAATGCTCTATGAAGCTCTCATCTATAATGCACTATAAATACCTTTATAATTCATTACTGACCATTATAATGCATTATGAAGGTATCTATAATTCAATATAATGACTGCTTTAAATAAAGTGTTACCCAACAAACAAGCAAAGGGATACTTTAATCTTCCCTAAAGAGATTCATGTCCTTTCTGCAGCTATACAGTATATGCAAAATATTGTATGCAAACTTCAAAGTGGATATGTAATTACTGGATATCTAAAAACAAATATGTTTAAAGACTCTAAAAGACTATTTATTTTTTTCACATGCCCTCCAAGAAAGTAATTAGCTATGTAACATTGTATGTAATGGCATGCGTGGAACATAAAATTAGAAAACTTAGTGGAGATGAGGTGTATAGTAATTTCCAAAACAGGTCAATTATGTGATCATACAATCTCAAAGTAATTTTATGGATATTTCAATCCAACACAGCAAGGTAAATGGCTGTGCGGGGTTGTGTTTTTATCTTTGCCATGTCGGAAGAGCTGCAGCCAAACCAGTGAAGACATTTGGGTGGATTATACAGCAGGAAGTCAGTTAAGCATGCAGGGCGTTGTGTGGTTTAAAAAGACCTTAAAGTAAATGTAATACCTATCGACGGCTGTGAAGTACAGGTAAGTGCAAAGTGGTATTTTCTTTCTCTGATTGTGTGAGGGTCCTGGCAGCTACACTGTGCTCACAGGGAAGGGCATTTGGTGAGCTTCTCAGCAAAGCGCATTAAATCAGCTGCAACATTGCTGCTGAAACGTGGCTTGCAGGCAAAATGACAGTCACACTCACTGCCGGTAAAGATGATTAAAGGGAGAAATTACCAGGGATAATGCATCCGTTCTTCATTAAGACTGCCTTTAGCTTGCATGTGCTAAACGCAATATAAAATTAAAACAAAGGATGTTTTTGGACTTAGGTGTGTATTTCCCGCTGATATACCATACCGCGAGGAAGGTGTGCTATCAAGGCCTAGCAATACAATGGTTTCCATCCCACATCATTCCTCATTTTGGGAGATCCAGAATATAATTATGCTGCGTCTTTCATATATTTTTAAGTTGTATTTATTTATTGTTATTTTAAGTTGTATGTCTCATCTTATGTCACTTATTTATTGTTCTGTTCATACTTGTTTAATGATCTTATTTCTCTATCCTGAAGCTGGTGTTCTATACTTCTGAATTCCATACAATGTTCTTTAAAATTTATCAACTTGTTTGTTTGTTTTACCAAGGGACTAAAAATTTTATTTATGCATGTTTATTTCACAAGAACTCAGAATGAATAGCCTGTACAAGGGTACCACAGCTGCATTCCTCTCAGATATTGAACTAGAAGTCTTTTGATTACAAGCATGTACCTATAAAACTGTCGTGGTTTGTGGTTAATTAGTTCTCTTTTGAATTTGGCAACAAATCAGTTATTTAAAGTGCTTGATAAAAGAGGTACAAATAACAGTAGCAAATCTGACCAGCTAATAAATTAATCAGTTTGAATGATCTCAGATGTTAAACCTGTATTGAAATAGCGTGTTGCAGTAGCACAGATGTTGTTTTATTGCTTTCCAGAAAAAAAAGTACACTAATCACAAACTCACATACGGACAAATATAAAAAATGCAAGAACATGACAGTCTGAAAAATAAATATGTGAACGAAATATACAATCCACCTGTTTGAGACATCTGTTCAGGAGCCTCAAAGTAGGGTGATGTAACCTAGAAAAGCGAAAGAGAGAAACATTGTAACCACAACCTTCACTCCTCAACTGGCTTTGGAACTATGACAGACTTCAAGTGTAATCTCAGTCTATCCTTTCTTTTACCTCAATAGCAGTTGTTTCAGGAGGGAAAATCCAGACATGCTGCAAACAAGATTACCATTTACCAAGGCTGTAAACTAACACTCAGTGTAAACTCATTATGTGTGCATATTAAAATAACGTGCCCCAATTCCATGATATAAAAAGGGAAATTAATTGGAGTGGAACTTAACAAGAATCCGCTTTAATGTTGCCTAATTTTTTTCTATGAAGAATTTGTTAGTGAGGGGAAAAACAAAGAAAAGATAAAGAGCAGAAAAAGATTTCTTGAAACTTGAATGTTTAGCAGATTTTATCAATGAGAATATTTTAGGTTTTTGCGTATATATTTTTTTGAAGTGTCCTATGCATAATCCATGCGTGATGAAGTGGTGCCTTTAATCAACACTGTTCTCACCTGTTTTTCCTGGAAACACAGGCGCATAATTTCTGGCACTCAAACAGCATTCTGTAGCATGGCCATTGTGTAGTGTCACTTTGATGCCACAGTCAAGGTGCAGAAGTATTTCTCTCTTCTGATACCATAAGCCGAGGCTGTGTATTTATGCAATGTGACACATTGAAGTAAGTACTTTTTTTTTTTTACTAAAATACAACAGGAGAAAACAATGCTGTGGCATTGTTATAATTTTCATAATCTTGCAGTTCCATTTTTCTTCCTGACAGCCGAATTTATATAAAGTGTAAAGCTACTGATTTCTACTTAAAATCTTTCAACTCTTCTAAACATGACTGCATGTTTCAAAAGTGTTAACTTTTCGCAAAAATCCCCTTTATACAGCTTAGCCATTGTTTAATGTTGTTAATCTTCTTGACAACTTTGGTAATTAGTTTGAGGAAGATAAACTGATAAATTGAACGTACCCTGCAATTGCTTCTGGATTTTTCCTCATAGATATTCACACCAAGCTATATTCCCAGCGTGTCTAAATTAAACAGTAAGACTGACATAATGTTTATTCAACGAGACTTCCAGAACGAAGTTACCTTAGATTAAACATAAATGCAAGTAGCTGCCTGATTGATGCAATTCATTGAATAAAATAGGCTTAGGCATTACCACACAACCATCACTGAAAAAAGTGTGAAAATATAATTTCTCCTTTGTTTATATAAGCATGTGTGTATGTTTGATTTCAGTATTTGACGCATACTATTAACCTCTTGCAAACTACCCACTAAAACCTTTACCCTCGCATGTTAGTATACGTACTTCTACCATAAGAAGGTATCTTCTCAAAGGGCCTTTAGGCGCTTGCTAAGAGTGATTTTATGACAAACAAGGCATGAAGCTGAGATACAAACACTCAGACTGGCTATTTAGTATTTTTGGGGGTGCAGACAAAAAGTATAGAATACTCCTAAAAATAAATGCATAAAGAAAATCAACAGAGTTCCAGAAATGTCACAGTATGGACCCTTAAATATATATGTTGTACTGAGTACTTCACTCATGTAGGGTTAACATGCAGGTGCTATTAGCAAACCAAGGGATTCAATGGATCGTGTGTGACTTTAAATGACTGAATGCTGCCTTCTTGAGTACATAATGACCCTAATTAAAACAAACAAAAAAAAAAATCATTTTCTGTAATGCCTTGCTGGTAACCCAAAATAAAATATTTATCCATCTTTAAAACATTTATCGGTACAAGCTTAAAATGAGCCTGCAGCCTATTCCAGGTCGCATGTAGGTGAGCATGCGAGAGGAGGGGTGCCAGTCTATCACAGGACACGTGCATCCATGCACCTGCATGCATGGCACCGGGAGGACACACAGTCTCCACACACTCAAGCTACTGCACAAGTCAAGTCACAAGAGAAGTGGGGCTCTGTTGGCACAGCAACCATAACTCATACACTACATGTATGATCACGGTGCTACATATATATATAATGTGCATAGATAGGACAAATGCAAGGGGCAGAACATGTGTTGAGATGTATTGTAAAAGTAAACAATGATGGGATGTTTAGAATGGGCATTGATGGAAGCAGCAGAGCACAAAGCATAAATTATAAAGATATAAATCCATCCATTTCCTTAAATAAATAAATATCAGAGATAACTGATGAGAACTAAAAGAACTGTGCAATTGTTACATATATCATTTAGGTACTACAGTAGCTAATGTGTTCATTTAGTAATAATCAGAATCACAATCAACAACATGCTTACAATATGAAATCAAGGTGAAGCATTTCAGCTTACTAACTCGCAAAAAGGTCATTACTTTATCCATTACCATGCATGGATTGTATGAATCTCAATAGGTGATCTGTCATACAATCTTTGTGTTTGGCCATTTTGTTTCATTATTGGCATTTTCAATGTAGGAGTAAGAATTGATTTATGATTCATGTCAGTGGCCAAAAGCCACAGACCAATTCCATGGCATTAGGGGTGCTGACATTATCTACACACAACTGAAGCTTAATGCTACAATTCTGACAGATATGACAGCAGACTGTACAGCCTGGGTTCTGCTTTACAGCACAGTCCAAAATAGCTGTGCTTTTGAAATGACTTGAATTGCAAATATATGCCTAAGACATGGTGTGCACTGAATCAACAACAATCTCAAAACAAACCGTAATTAACAAAAGCAGGGGAGCCTGTAATTTAATAGACGTGATATTAATATCAACTTCATGTAAATGTCCTATCCTTATTTTAATCAAGAAATCGCTTGGCAGAAAAACTTACTGTGATTTTGCAGGACTAAATCTAAGATTGCCTTCGACAGGTTGGTGAGGAATACAGCACTATGCTATGTGCTGTTTCAACGTCTGTGACTAAGTTAGTCACTACTTTTCTTTTTTTTCTGTTGGATATCCTTGGATAAGGACTTACGGTTATTTTGTAGATTGGAGAGGTTACACCGGAGGGACTGAGGGCTTAATTATTTAGAGCAAATGTGTAAAAACCACAATGCACAAAGAACAAATAAACATTCAGTTGAACCAAAATTGTTTATCTAGTTTATAGCTATATTATTGTTTTAATAAGAATTACTGATGGCAATAGATGACCCAGATTTTATTTTTTTTGCCTTAGGCTAGACTGCAGTTGTCTTGTATTTAGCTTACCTATTGCCCTACATGTCAAATGTTACATCTCCAGCATATTTCCCATATGTGCAACTGTAATGATGTGAATAATTCTACAGTATACGCTAATTGTACTTTGTTCTGTAGATTCCCCTTTCTTCTCTTATGATTTCCATGTGAAGACTGGTATTCTGGTATGTATATGACTGCTGTCAGCGTGAAATGAATAAACATGGCTGTCAATCTAGACGATGTTGACATCAAAAGTGATCGCAGTTTCTTCGAATGTAAGCTTTTTATTCAGTTCATGTTTAAAGTTTAACATCTTCTGAAAATTATTTCCAATGAAAAACACGCACACACAAAAGAGAAGAGGATGTGGGACTGAAAATGGAAAAAATATCATTCATCAAGCAGAACAACTAATCAAGTCAAGGCCGTGTGTTTTTGAGGAACTTTGATATGTTTGCAATGCTTGAAATATAATAGGGCTGTCTTATATGTGTGCAATGAAATAAAGCTGTCTGCTGAAAATTCATCATAATTAATCACACACAGAGACACATAGACATATATACATACACTATACATGTATTGTGTGTGTGTGTGTGTGTGTGCGCGTGTGGGTGTATACAGACACACACACACACACATTAGGAGTGGAATAGTACACGTATTTGTACTGAAAATTTTCGGTACGGGTGTTTCGGTTTGGTACGCATATGTACCGAACAAATGCAGCAAATGCGGAACCTTTCTGTGTTTCTGTTTTTCCCCCAGGCAACATTTGGAAAGGGGCGGATGAAGCCGCACCATTACGCATGCGTGCGGACGTTCTAATCTGAAGGTGGAAGTTGTTCATGTGAATACAAATACAGCACAGGTATTTTTTTAAAATGTTGCCCTATAATGGACATTTATTTTGCAAAGCTTTGTGTTTTTCAGACAATATTTGTGTTGTACGTTTTTAATATGAAGCTGAAAGCTGCCAGTGTGAATACAGTACAGATCAGGTCCAGTTAATTTTATAAATGTGCACCTTAATGGATGTTTATTTTATTTTTATTTGCTTGAGAGAATATTTATTTTGATTTACTTTTAAGTAAATTTTAGTTTTTTATTAGTAGGTTGCAGCAGAATTTAACAGATACCTTTTATTTAAGAAAGTCATGCTTTGTTCAGTAAACCACTGTTTAATAAAGGAAAAAAAGAAGCTAAATATGTTTTGTTTGTTTTACCCCCCTCTGTACCGAAAACGTACCGAACCGTGACTTCAAACCGAGGTATATACCAAACAGCGATTTTAGTGTATCGTTAACACCCGTAATATATGTGTGTGTGTGTGTTGTATTAATACATTCCAAGATAGATTTGTATTTCATATATGTATCAATCATGACATCATACTGCGTAAATCCAATTAATATATTTATTTAAAATGTGTTAAATAAGTTGCCGCTTCCTTTAATACTCACTCTGAACTTCCTAATATCAAACGAATAAACAGACATACATTGTGTGTACACAGATCCTGACTAAATAGTCTTGCGACAGCTATAACACATGAAGTATTCATTTCCATGGAGAATCTCGGGTTATTCTTCTGATGTTTAATTAACTGTTCACTTCATCAATAATTTGATTTGAACCTGATATAACCCCAGCGTGAATTCAGTCACCTGATTCAAACCCCAATAGCGTATCCTGTGGTGATACATTAATAGGAAGTATCATTAATTTTCGTTTAAAAATAAAAAATAAAAAATCAGACCGCCTCACTTGGGTTGAAAAGCAAAATGTGACTTATTGTGTGGGAAAAAACTGTAATATATGACAATCATCTTAACACAATGCAAAAAGAAAAACAAAACTGATACAGATGAGTGACACACAGTGAAAATGAGTAGACAGTATTCTGTCACATGTAATTTTGCGGCAAATATAGTTACATCAGTAACCAGGCACTAATATACTTTCATTCACTTTTTCCCGGAATGTTCCTATAGCTTCTGACAGACTGTAACTCATACAACAACATAAGAAGCCACAATTAGGAAATGAATGGTTCCTTTCTCTTAGAAGTTAACTCCGGAATGCCTATGAACAGCTGAAGGTCGCTGTTTTATTTTATATTAGTCTGCCACGGAAAATGACAACTGTCATATTATTTCAACAGACAAATAGAAATGAAAACCCATTTCAGTTTATGCAACAAAAACAGACCATTTCTGGCATCATATGCTGTCCATATGACACAAATTAAACAAGTGTGCATCATGTTAACATCTCAAGGTCTTTCTTTGAGAGTAAGCAAATAAAAGTTGAATGGAAAATGTTATCTTACATTTTGAATGTGATGTGTTAATGTGTTTAGTAAACTTACCTCACATGGCTTGGTCATAAATGATGCAACCATACACAGAACAAAACCTCGTGGGCCTGTATGCCCAGGCTGTGGTCATTAAAGAACAGCATTAATTTTCATAATTTTGAGAGTTTGAAGTAATCATCATGCATAAATAATTACAAAAAAATAAAGAAACCTTTAGTTCAGGACCTCATAATAATTCAGTCTCATGCATATGGCAGACTAGACATCTATAGATAACAGTAGTGGTTGGTTCCTAAATAAAAAAAATGAAATACACAATTAAATAAGGTAACACTTTAAGACAAGGACACAAATCATATACCTATGCAACACCCTAACAATCCATGACTCCCAATGATCCAATGCATGTGCCAATTCAAGACAGATCACAAACCCCTGTTGCCCACCACAGACCAACAACAAAGCAACCACAGCCCCAGGTAACACCCCACACCAACCAGGCTGCCAGCCAAGGGACATCAACCCACAGCCACCCTCACATCAAGCAACATGCCACAAAATTAGCTGTAACATTAATTAATGCATGAAGCAACCGTGAATCATCACCCTGCAACAGACAATACAGCGAGTGCAAGGCCAAGCCACAGTGACCCGACCACCAGCCCACAGAGAGCAGCAGGAACCCACACCGATCTACGCACCACACCATCATGAGCCACGAACCAGTCAAGCACCACCCAAGCCCACGATCTGCGCTCCCATCACAAAGTGCCCTAGATAAACTTGTTAAACTACACTTGCATAGGTACCTCACACTGAAGTACATTACTTCACCGAGAATCATTCATGAACAGTATATATTTTTACGACCATTCTTACATAAGCTCAAAAATAAGTTTTTCTAAATAAAATCAACTCACTCTGACTCCATCGTGCATCCTGCATGCTAGGACGCACACAAGCCTGGAACCTACTCAGCCATCCATCTCCCGTCTAAATTTATCAGAAGCCAATTGCAAGTCAGCATCCACGAACATTGGTGGATTCCATCCAGCAGCTTACTACAGTACATTGCCACTTATGTTGCCCCACTGTTCATTGTTGCCCTCAGTATGATTGGGATATCACACACCTAGCACGTTAAATCTATAGGAATCGGCAAGAATAGCAAAATCATCACTTCTTAGTCTGCTAGCTCGACTATGGGCCGGTTTCCCGAACAAGGATTAAGACTAGTCTTGGACTAAATTGCCGTTTCAATGGAGATTCACCATTGTAACTCAAAGCTAGTCTAGGCTTAGGCTTAATCCTTGACTGGGAAACTGGCCATATATGTTTATCTCCCAACACTGATGACCATTTCAGTATTTTATAAATGTCTGTAAATAAACTTATGCTTCATATATGTAGCATTAAGCACCACCATAACCCCCAACTCTCCATTACCGCTACTTCCTGGTGCCTAACGTCTTACGGACGTTCCACACTATGGCCCCTAATGCACTGTTCTCTTTTCTGTGTGTGTGTGTGTGTGTGTATGTGTGTGTGTGTTTTTCATTGAAAGTAATTTTCAGAAGACATTGTACTTTAAACATGAACTGAATAAAAAGTTTACATGTGAAGAAACAGTTTCACTGATCTTAAAGTGCCAACATTACCTCAACTGAAAGGAAGTTACTACAGTAATAATTACAAAGTCAGATCATACCATGCCATCCAAACGGCTTAAAGACACACTCTGCCTACTGTTCACCTGGCTACACTCTCCTCTGCTACCAGTCAACATCTATCATCCCTTTATGTTTTGAATTACAGAGAACCATGCCAACTGACACCTGGAAAAGTAAATCTGGACTCAACAACACCCATTCCATGCTGACGTAAGGAAGTTAAACGGGTTCCTATGTATCACTGCTGTGGTTCTCTGACTTCTGCCTGGAGGGGTAATGGGTGTGTCATCTCCTTCCTTTCCTTTCATTGGGGCAGGCTCCATCTCCATTCTGCATAAGCTGAGATGCGCCAACATGGGTCACCATCCGCCATGCCACCTATCTCAGCTGCAGGTCCTCACTCTCTACCATGCTTTCGGCCACATCATCCATGACCTCTCAGCACATTGCCTTGCTCTTACATTGTATCCTGGAGATACGCTTGGTGCACAGCTAACCGATGAGGCTTGTCATCCTTCACTTGCTCTTAGCCTAAAAGTGCACTGACTAGAAGGTGCGGATGACCTCCAAACAGCAAGTAGTATGGTGAATATCCTGTGGCCATGTGTGGTGTGATGTTATATGCTGTCAGGTTCAGCCCCTGTTGTCTCACTCTGTGTCCCTTCCCCGTTTGGCCAGCAGGCGTTGCTGGTCATCCCGTCCTTCATGTGTGTCTTTGAGTTTCCCCAGT
>JAODLC010000002.1:1137942-1173371 GCA_026781145.1 Hippopotamyrus pictus
TTCATTTGAGTTTCTCTAGTTCTTGTGCCTGATTTTGTAGTTGGTTTTTGTTTTTGTTCCTTGTGCCCCTGCTTGTGGCTTTACTGTTTGTAATTTCCTAGTGTTGGTTTGTTTCCTTGTTTCCTTGGTTAGTTCTTAGGTTCCCTGTTTTGCTCCTTTAAGTTTATTAGTTTCACCTGTGTCCTGTTGTCCTGGTCTCTTTTAAGTAGTCTCACCTGTCCTGTGTTAGTCTTTACCCAGTTTGATTTCTGTGTTTAAGTCCCTGCTTCTGTTCTGTTCGCTAGTGGTTTGTTGATTGATTGATTGTTGTTGCTATTCTGATGTGCTTGTGTTTGATGGTTAGAAGTGTATCTGGTTTCTGTTGTTTAGTCTTTTATTATCCCCTTTAGTGTTTTTTTTTTTTTTTTTTTTTTTTTAACCCCTCGTGGTCCTTTTGGTTTTGTTTTGTTGGTAGTATTTTCTGTTCAGCTTAATAAACCCCGTTTTGTCGCAAGTGGGTCGTCCACCCATTCTGTGTGCACTATGCCTCGTGCCCGAGCCCGAGCTGCCCGGAACCGTGACGGTATGCATACGCGAGCTCTGGCAGGTGCTCAAAATGCTGCTTCTTTTCAGAGGGAATCATGTGCAACAGGTCACGTAAGGATTTATTGAACCTTTCACATTGGGGGGCGATGGGGCATTGTGTGGGTTTTTCTTCACCCCATACAACTTGCATAGTTCAGCGATCACCACACATGCAAAATTTCTGCCCTGGTCGTAGTGTAGGCATTCTCACATCCCAAGCTTCGTGAACCACCCATTCAAAATGACTTTGGCAGTAGTGTCTGCCTTCTGGTCGCGCGTGGCAAAAGCTTAGCTGATTTTAGTGAATACGTCAGTCATCACGAGTACATTTTCGCAACCATCTGTGGTGTGTTCAAGTGTGGTGCAGTCCACAGCAACCACTGTGAGTGGGTGGGTAGCTAAGAATGGCATTTGGGGTGTCTGAAGCTTAGGCTGTGGCATTTTGGTCAGCACGCACCTCTGGCATTGCACCACTCCACATCTGCATGCATGCATACCATCCCAGAAGCCTCTCTGCTTCAACAGAGTAAGTCCACGCTGTACCTTGATGGCCCAACTGGTCATGCACACTTTTAAGCCCTTGTTCCTTGAAGCAGGCAGGCAACAACAGCAAGTGACGTTTCCTGCTAGGAGAATCCTCAATCACACGGTACAAGAGTCCATCTTTCTCTGATCCATAACTGCTTCTTCAATAAGGAGTGCACTGATTTAGACAGAACTAGTTTCCTCTGCTGGGTAGGTTTCCTCTGTCTGCTCCAAAACTCTCACAACACCCTAAGGGTCTGATGCTTGGAAACTCTGGAGTTCAGCCTTAGAATACTCAGGCAATGTGGGCCTGCTACCCTGAGCTGCCTCACTAATCACTTCCTCACTAATCACTGCCCCCATCGCCTCCTTTGATACTTTACATTAAAATCAAATAGTCAGCTGAACAACCCGTCGCTGTTGAATGGCCCCTAAGTTTGCAGTGGGGAGGTGACACAGTGGGTTATTTCCGATAACGGTGAACTTGGGCCCCAGAAGATAACCCCTAAATTTCTAGGAGACAAGCCCACTTTAGTCCAAGAAGCCGCCCCCCTAAGCCTCCAACTTCTTTCCTCCACCCCTGTATTAGGTACAGAAATGCACTTAAACCTAAACTGCTGGTATCAGTCACCAGTATAAAAGAGAGGGTGAAGTCTGCATAGCTTAGGGTGGAAGTGCTAGTTAGCCTTCCCTTTAGTAGTTAACCCTCTGGGAACCTGGGGTAGGGGACCCACTTTCACTGGCTGAGGCATGATCGCACATTTCTTTCAATATCATAAACTTAAACCATGGTAAATAAATTATTTCTTATATATTTGTTTTGGCATTACACTCATCTTAATTTTAATGTATGTTGTAAATGTGTCAGATTTATGTTAAGCTTCTAATCTGACATCAAAGTACAGACATTGCAAAATGCAGTTTGGAACACTTGCAGAAACATCATGAAAGTACATAGTAAGTAAGGGCGCCAGTTTGTTTTGATCCCAGATATCTGATCTCCAAAGTCTTGGGTGCATGAAGATGACTAAATGGTGTAGCTGCAACATTGAGTTGGATAAATAAATAAGAATATCCTGACTTGTGTCATTATTTCTGGCATCTTTCCGTTGAATATGTAGGAGCTCTCATGTGTATGCATGAGCCATTCACACCTGGCCACACCCCCTCCCCCGTTTTATGGTGCTGATGGGGATTTATCTCGATCGCGTTTCAACATTTCGTCATTCATCAAATTACCATGCGAATGCAATCTGAATATGTGATAATGCGGCTATTACCAATGTGAATACCGATCTTCAGGTGAGGGCGGTACTACACACCCCCGATGCAGGTAAAACAAAGTAAGGTGACATGGTTTACTTTTTGCCGATTTAACTTCATTTCAAAAACTTGAATACTTCCGACAATGGACGTTTTGAAAAGAAGACATGTTACAGATTTAGTTAGCGTTGTTTTCATGATTCTATAAAAAAGATTTCAGCGAGTTTTGAACTGAAATACACAAGAAAGATACGCGGCATCGCCGACGATGCCGTCGACTCCAGGGGGTTAAGGACTGTCTCGAGACTCACCAGGAGATTCTGGAACATCTGTGAAAACACAAGCAAATCATCCAAATAGATCAACAGAATCTGAAACATTAAGTCATTCGTGGTGGTCTGCATCAGCCATTGATATGTTGCTGGTGCACTGCACAGCCTGAAAAGCATCCTTAGGTACTTATATAGGCCAAATGGCATGGTAAACATTTTTTCTTATCCTTCGCATGTACTGCAACCTTGTGGTATCCACTCACAAGATTGATGGTTGAGAATTCTGTGCCACTCAGAGCATCCAGACTTTTATCAATGTGTGGGAACAGAAATGTATCACATCTGGTCTGTTACACACCCCTCGCAGTTTCATATTTCATTACGGGCAAATTTTAATGAAATTTTGAATATTAGTATGTACATTTCATATTCACTTACATTCAGGTGCCCTGAGTGTCCATTCCTGGCCCAGAGAGTGTGATAACTGTTCTGATAACATAGACAAGATGAGACTGAAACATCTAGTAAAGAGTGCATTGAAGTTGACTGGGGGGGGGCACCCCTTGGATCTTCAGATTATGTATTTCCATATATAATTACAATTAGTGGTGGGCAGGGTTCTGTTAATCCACAAACCGCTAATTAGTAAAGCTAACTTTGTTGTTAGTCTATTAATGTTTCCATTGTTGGACCATTAGCTTCAAATACAATTAGATCTGCCAATTATGAATCCACTACCATTTATTTGTATGTAAAGTGAAAAAAAAGTTTAATGGTCAGAAACAATTTTAAACCCTCAAATCATACATGTTTGTGCCTGTTGTGAGCGTGTCTATCTGGTATATGGGTGAAAATGCCGTGTTGATGGGAGAGGTCAGAGAAGATTGGCTTGACTGGTTCAAGCTGATAGAAAGGCAACAGTAACTGAAATAACCAACAGAAAAGTGTCTCTGAATGCACAACATGTAGAACTTCGAAGCAAATGGAGCAAAAGACCCCACCAGGTACCACTCCTGTCAACTAATAACAGGGAACTGAGCATACAGTGGGCACAGGCTGACCAGAACTGGACAAAGGAAGATTGTAAAAACGTTGCCTGGTCAGAGGCGTCTTGATTTCTACTGCGACATTCAGACGGTAGGGTCAGAATTTGCCGTAAATAACATGAAAGCAAGGATCTGTCCCTTCTTGCATCAATTTAGGTTGATGGTGGTGATGTAATGGTGTGGAGGATACTTTCTTGACACGCTTCGAGCCCCAAAGTACCATTTGAGCATCCTTTAGCTACCACAGCCTACCTGAGTATTCCTGACCATGTCCATCCCTTTATGACCACAGTGTACCCAGCTTCTAATGGCTACTTCCAGCAGAATAACCCATCATGTCGCAAAGCTCATATCAAATTTAAAATTTCATAGTTCTTTCTTGGTTAGTACTTGTATTTGTTTTTGTTTTAACTGTAACTTATTTTTCTGTAAATAAGTGTTTCTTCTAACTTGACTCTGAGAGAGCGCTGCATAAGAATTCCAATGTACCTGGAATGTTGGTTTTACGCACAAATGGCAAATAAGAATCTCATATCGTATCATCTGAGACTGGCTTCTTGAACTTGACAATGGGCTCCGTTTTCCACCTTCGCAAAGCGGTTTTGCTAGTTTTGTACCAGCGCATCGCTCATTTTCATGCCATGTGCGCATGTCATCAAAATAGTAAATGATTTTGCACCCGCTTCCTGCCCGTAGGAGTGGTGTCCTTTAAAGGAGGCGTGGCCTGGTGAATTGTCGGCGCATTTATATTTTAAGGCAGCACAATGTCATTGCGCTGTTGACTAACAAAAACCGCATTTAAAGTCAATGGTGCATCATTATATGGTATTTAAGCGGTAAGCTTTAGACTCTTGTGGGTGCACAACACAGATACGCGCTCAAAGCCCACTAATACAAAACTGGTATTTTGTTAATTTATTTTATTTATATAAGTTTATTATAGAGTACAACTGCTCCTTTCACATAATCATATTGTTCAAAACAACACCAAAAGAAAAATAATATATATTAAGAACAAACTGTATCAATAAAAAACCTAGTTAAACCTGATAATCTAGTTCATTATCAGAATTAAGCATGTACTGTAATTAAAAGGACATTTAGATTGCTGAAAATGCGTTTCAGATATTTTGATTAGTCAGGGGGAACTTTACAATGCAGTCTTCAGGTGGTCTCCACGTTCTTTGTGACTTGTTGTGTTGCATAACATTGCCACCTGCGATCGATGTCTGTTGGACATAAATAAGGACGCATTAGAGGACTTTAGAAGGTGTGCTACTGTACTTTATATTTTTATATAATATTTTTTATAACTATTAGTTCCACTCATCAAATGAGACCCCAATGAGTTCACTCAAATGGCCTCCACGATCACCAGATCTCGATCCAACATCAGCACCTATGGGAAGTAGTTGAATGGGAGATTCACATCATGAAAGTGCAACCAAAAAATCTGCAGCAACTGTGTAATACTATCACGTCAACATGGACCATACCCTCTATGTTACAGAGAGTTAAGGTAGTTCTGAAGGCAAAAGTGGGTCCAACCCGGTACTCGCAAGATGTACCTAATGAAATGGCCAGTGAGCGTGTAATGCTGTGGACATTCCTCTTTTTCTTTTTTTAAGGTGAAAAGTCTGTCAAACCCAGTTTGTGACCAAGCAGAAAATTAAGCCCTTACAGAGAACTGAGTGACAAACCACCATTCAGCCAGCATTTACAGTGTACTTGATTTGATTTCCTGGCTTGGCTAATAGCAGTAATCTTTCAGCACACAAACGCATACAACAAAACAATAAGATTGAATGTGTTTCCTTTAATTTCCTTATTTATGAGAAATGATTGGCAGTAAAGGTGAACAGATTTAAAGGTAATAGGGAATTATACAACACTCATGCTAAAACAGTTCCCTCAACTTGCTTGTAAAACCATATTAAATCCAACTTAATGTACATGTGTTCAATCAAGGAGGCTGTAAAAAACACTTTTTGTGTGCTGAGCCAGATGGGAGAGGAACTGATTAAAGCTCCTTGAGCTGGAAATAGAGGTTGTCCCTGTTTTTATTTTTTGTGAACTGAGCTCCTTGTAATTGTCTTCCCATCAAAGTCAACTTTACATCTGGCCTGCCACATTATACTACTTGTTGAGAAAAAACTATCTGTGGGCATATATTGTTATTTCTGTAGAGACGGGCATCTTATTTTGGACCTGGGGCGCATGCAATCAGTCAGTCAATTTTGACACTACATAAATACGCAGGAAAGTAGAATATCTCTTCAAATTTAAATAAATGCGATGGGGCTTATCCTAGAACAGTTCTCTTCTCGTGTACTGTAGCATTACTTTTGTACTTCAAGTACTGCAAGAAATTCAACTGCAAGAAATTGTTCACACAGGGGGGAAAATAGATTGGTTCATTGTGACACTTACAGAGGGCCCATCCTTTGAACTCTTTACGAAAAGTCATCCATTATTTGAAGAGGCTCTTAAAAGGGAGATATTTGTTTCACTTACATATTAAATCATATTCATAAGTTTGAGTTCCATCTTCTGGAAGGAGTAATGTAAATCTGCACTGACAATTAACTGAATATGAATAAGAATGTAGCTGATCATTATAACTGCAGGAAGGGCCCTGTAGTAACCTGGGCTATTGGTCTTCAGGACAAAACCAGCAACTTGACATATACTGGTTAAAGTTGCCCCCCATTTCTCTTACCTTTAATTTGGCAAATATAAATTCAAACAAAAGTAAAATCATTACCAGTTCACCCTTAAATTAAATGGCCAGTGTATATCTCCACACTTGAGATTATATATATCTCTGAAAACAGGATGATGTTTTATACATTATTCTGGAATGTAATGGAATTAAAGATTTCTGTAAATGTTTTTTCCTTCATACTGAAATTTATCATATAGCATATCATATACTAGTTCAGATATGAGAAATGATTCAGTAACCACACCTTGAGTCTCAAATGGATCCCTAAATGGATCTTCCTCAAATGGGTCTCACATTACTTCCTGTTCTCATCATCCTTTCCTTTAACCCATTTGGTACCTTTCACTGAGAACAACAGGATATTAATGTTAAAACTGAAATCTCTTTGAATGCATTGACAGTACCCTCTAACAGAGAGCTAATTTAGGAGATGAGCTTGGTATCCATCAGGAAAAAAATCACAAGTGGTCTTACAGTAGCCTCCATTTATTAGAAATTTATACAAAATCTGAAAAGCCTGCTGAAAGGTTAGGGTCAGATTTGGACATATAAAAGGATTTTTAATACAATGTGCTACTGTCTTTGGAGGTTTTTGCTAGGGCGAGGTTTGTAAGTGTGCTTTTTACTGTGGATGGCATTCATTGAAACCATTCTCTTTTTTCCATTCCAGAGTAATCAGAAACTACCTGAAGATAAGGTTCTTGCATTAAATTGTTACAGTGGGGCTGTTACGGTCCAAAACGGGGAAGCAGGAGCAGGGATACGAAGAGCAGGGTAAACGGGGTTTTATTTCGGGAAACACCAAAACACTGGACAAAACGCATACGAACGTCAATGACCGGACTGGGGTAAGACAGATTTGGAAGCACTAAATACCAGACTAGATTAACTACAACGAGACACAGCTGAGAACACTGGGATTCCACACGAGGTAAATGAATGAGCGTGGCATACGGGAGGATCAGATGATCAGGTCATGACAGAACCCCCCCCAAAGGCGCGCACACCTGGCACACCTAAAGGGATCCGATGGAACAGAATATGGGACAGCACAGGACAGGACCTGGGGAAACAAAATCAAGAACATTAATGGGGACCAACACACAGAACAAGCACAATGACAACAAGCTCGACAACCACTGACAAACCACAGGGAAGGCGAACAGGCACAGGGGCACTAAAAAAGGAGACACAGGGGGAACACCAACAGGAGGAACGAAGGGACCAGACATGAACAAAGGAGAAACAGAGGGACGAGAAGGAAGGAAGGCAAAGGACGTGGAGAAAATGGGAGCCCGAGGGAACCCCAGCGGGCGAGAGGCAGAAGCTGTAAGGGCAGTAGGCGACTGTGAGGCCAGAGCCGGAGGGACCCTCGGCGAGAGCGAGGAAGGAGCCGACAAGGCGGCGGAGGCAGGACCGTAGGCAAGCTGATGAGGCCCTGCAGGCGGGACCGAAGACGACCCCCAAACTGAAGCCAGGGGGAATGCAGGCGACCGCTGAGCCGGAGCTGGAAGCCGAACAGGAGCCAGGGGTACCGAAGACGAGCTGGGGGGCAGGGCGAGCAGGAACCGACCCCTGCACAGGTGCCCCTGCTCAGCCGGGTCAAATTCATCTGGACCTACTCCGCATGGTGCGGCTCCACGGAAGGGGAGATCCGTTCTAGGTTCTAATTGTATGTTGGAGGGGCGGTGCTCATATAGGGCTGACTTACGTAGAAACCTCAACTTAACCAAGAACAAAAACTGCTCGGAGCAGGTTTGAGACTTAACGTAAATTGCCATAGCAGCATGCCTCGAGTAAATCCTACCCTACGGGTTAATTGCGAAGTTACACCACACGTCATCAAGTTACTCGCAAAGTTACCCCAATAAGCCAGTAAACCCACTTCGTAGTACAGGCCACTGGCCAGCCTCAAACCCACAAACAAAAAGTAGAGTCAGAAACAGTAGCTAATTGCTTAGCCCTTTAAGTGACATGGAAGCCCAAGGAGCAAGCAAACTCACTAGGCACTAAGGTGTTACAAGGTTGGGGTAGGAACAGGATGGCCAGTGACACCTGCTGGCCAAATGGGGACAAACGAGAGAACAGGGCCAAGGAGGGACAGATCCTGACATAAACATTACGACTTGCTCAAAACGCTTTTACAGAATAATTTTATCTTAATAGTGCAAACTGAACTGAATGGATTGTATTGTTACACTTAGAATAACATGTATATTATAAAATTATTGAGACATTAGAAAAATAAAACTTTCTAAATACAGTATTTAGCATGTAGATTATTGGTATCAGAACAGTATCACACCTACTATCAGTTGTAGATTGGATTTCTCTATTTCATTTAGGTAGCCATCTCTGGTTGAGAGCTGGGTGGATGAATGGATGTAACGGGCCAGTGCCAAGTATTTGAAAGTATTTAAATTGTCCCCCAAAGGAGAATAATTATCAAAGGGAACTTTATTTTTTATGAAGATGTTTACTTAAAGTTAGACCATAAGCTTCGCAAGAAGATGAAGTAAAATACAAGTTTATTAAAAATGAGCGAATAAAAATGAGCAGAATAAATTTTTTAAAAATTACAGACAATAATAACAGGAATTAACATATATATAAAAAAAGAGTAATTAATATATAAATGAGCGATCAGATATCGGCTTTATCAGAAGATCTACAGCTTATAACTACAGGAACCTACCAAGACCTGAGTATCACACACACACACACACACACACATATAATTTCAAAGAGAATCATTGAAGGACTGTCCAATTATGCTGTCAAATAGCAGAAAGTCTGCTTTGTTAATTGCTTTTTTACATTTAGATTTCATTCTGGAAATCCTTCAGAAAGGATAATAAGCCAAACAAGACAAACATGTGAAACAAAAGAAAAATAAACCCAAATTATCCCTTCAGAAATTTATCACCATATTTTATTTACACTTCCCCTAGAAGTTCTGTTGTGGCATTACTAATTAATAGGTGCTTCATCCACCTGAAGGCAGATTAAAATAACATACAGTTCCAGTGAAAAGTTTGGACACACTTACCCATTGGAAGGTATATTTGCATTGTTCTCTACATTTTAGAATAACTGTAAAGACATCAACACTATAAAATAACATATATGGAATTATGCACTGATCAAAAAGTTTCAAACCAAAAAAAAAGGAATTTGTTGGGGGGGCAGTTTTTTATGTTGGGACTCAGGAGCTTGTCGGTTCAAATTCCATGGTTGGCAGAGTGATCCCCCCATCAGGCTCTTAACTGACAGTACTGTCCCCTTCACGCCTGTTTTGTGAGGTGGCTTCCTGGAATGCTTTTGCAGCAGTCCTGAAGGAGGTTCCGCATGTGAGCTGAACACTCATTGGCCGTTTGTCCTTCACTCTCTGGTCAAACAACTCTGCCAGGTGGTCAGGTCATGTGATGTAACACATCACTCTCTTGTAGACGTCTTAGTGTATCCAGACTTTTGACTGGTACTGTCCCAGAGCAAAGTTTTAATATGAGGTACTGTTATGCCCAGTGAAGGCCCGTCCCTTACATTGAGGTTATTTGCATACTGCCAATCTAATCATTATACATTTTTATCTCTAGATACTTGAATGTAGATGAGTGCTTTTGCATGTCTGGAATATGTTGTTGGTTCAGGGGGTCATACCGATCACCAATGAAAGTGATTATCTGTCATTGTGGGCACCCCTCTGCATTTAACCTATATGTGACATTGTGACAAAGCAGCTATTATTTTAGCTCCTGGGGAGCAGTGCATGGGGACAATACCTTCCTCAGGGTAACTCAGTAGTATCTCACTAGTCTGGGACTTGAACTAGCAACCTTCTAATGGCAAGCACGATTCCTTCACCATTAGGCCACCCCCCCTGGCTTGGTGGGGGACCAAATGACTGTTCTGTACAACTGTCTGTAGATTATAAGTCTTATTTGGCTACATTTTATTAAATTATTAAATTTAATTTATTAAATTAAAAATGATATTGATGTATTTATTCACCATTCATAGAAGTTCAGATACGCAGGAATTCTTTGGTGTTCAGATATAAAATTCCTTCGAGAAGTCATCAGGTTATACAACCACATAAGTCACTCAGAGAACATGCAATACTACCTCATTCTATAAATATCTGCTTATCTATTTATCTCTGAGCAAAAATTACCTGCAAACTTGTATTTGTCACTACAGTACTGTACCTATTTTTATACTTACCAACTTAATGTATTACCATCTTTATACAGTTATTTATTTTATTTTTATTTTTATATTGAAGTGATGTATGTAATATTGAGTATTTCTACTTTTGTTCTTTGTGTGACTGTGCACTATTCAGCAACTACATACAGTTTCCTCTGGTATAAAACAGTATTCTGCTCCTGATTATAAGATACACATATGAATGAATGAATGAATGAATGAATGAATGTTACATTTATATGGCACTTTTCAAGACACCCAAAGTACTTTACAGAACCAATGGGGAGCCACTTCAGCCACAGCTACCTGGATGATGCAACGGCATTATAGCAGAGCTTGCAGCTAGAGAGCAGGGTTAGCTATTTATCTGGGGCCTTTGGAGCAGTTTTTATGGCCGTTCCTCAAGGACCCAACAGTGATATGATTCCACTGATTATTTGAACCAAAGACCTTCCAGATGAAAGCTCAGATTCCTAATCCTTCCTTACGATTGTAAGCATAACATTTTAACATTTTATTGGACAGTATTGTATTTTTTTATTATTTGTTTTCAAACCTTACATTTAAATGTAGCTATTAAAGTTGTAGAAATAACAGTTGATGGGAAGTTGCCTCAATAGTGTGTTTTCTTCTCAAAACTGCAACCTTGTACATTTCCATATTTGTATCAGTCATAACACTTCTACAGTATATGTCTGTTTCAGAGCAAAGCATATATTTTCAACTGTGATAAGTCAGATATCGATTTGTGTTCACTATAATACTAAAAAACGACAAATTAATTTTAAGAATTTTTTTTTTATTTGGGTCATTCGTTAAACTACATTATCGTCAGTTATGTAATATTAAAATGACTTTACTCTGGGACCAAAACTATCTGATAACATGACAAATGACAATGCGCATAGGCCGTACGCCCCCTTTGCTCTGACGAAGGCTCAGGAAGCGGCGAGGAAAGAGAAGGGATCACAGAAATCAACAGGAGGCAGTATCGGACCTCGTGATGGCAGACGGAACAAAAGGGGCCTTCCAACTGCCTCGAAGAATGTTGATGGGGAAAAAAGGGATCGCAGATAAGTCAACTATGTATGTGGCGAAAAAGCTCCGATGTCATTGTATTGGATTTCCATTGTAGGACAGGATCCAGTTCGGCCACTGACTAAGGCTAGCATTCCATTACGCCTTCATGGTCCAGCGCTGCTGATGACAGACCCATGCCCTGCCAGTGTTCCAATGGCGCCAATCCGACTAGGGTGTCAGATAACAAATTTGCCTCGCTACATACAAATTACAGAGCAAATTCACAATGAATCAACCAGGAATTAAATAGCCAAGAGGTTCTGAATTAATATTAAATTGTACTTAATATACATGCATTTTATTTAACTAACACTGAGTCACTAACATTCCATATTGAACAACTGACTTGGTAATTAGAACAATTGTGCTATGAGGAATGAAGTCTAAATGCACACCCACAAACACACACACCTCACTAATTTAGCAGGCTCTTATCCATTTTCAACCATTATCCATCACTGACATCATTTATGTACCCCAAGGTAAAGCAGACAAAACATTTGAAAGCATGTATAAATATGCAAAGTACACGATTTCTTATTTGTAAGCCATTATGGATACATCAGATGCAATGTTATCCAATTCTGTAAAGACAAATTGTTTAGAGGCGAAAGCTAGCATACGGAAGTGGTGTTTTCCTTTTCAAATCAAGTGCGGGGTGTTAGGACAAAATACTTTCCTGCTTATTTCTCTAGTTCTGGTAATTAAACTTTTAGCATTACCGACTGAAACACTGTTGACAATGTGTGAAAATTAGATTTATTCAAATATGTTCACAGCAAAACTATAGGCAGAGCAGACCAAAAGCTTAAACACAGGTTTTCACACACACACACACACACACGTGCACAAAATCACACTCTCCAAACACATAGCACAGTACTGTTTTGGAAAATAATTAAAATTTGACCTGTAATTTTACTTACAGTGCTCCACAACTGTTTACACACTTGCAGTGAAAAGATGACCTCAAAGGACAGAGACTAAAACTATGATATCCAAGCCGTATTTGAGGAAGACATGCAAATCATTTGTGCATGTAAGGCACAAGTTTGACAATATGGTAACTTTCATTTGTGTTCAGAAAGTTAAAATAAATCCAAAAACTAATCTTGCCAATGTTGTAAACACTACTTTTTTTTAAACAAAACAAAAGAAATACCAGTCTGAGACCTGGAGGAAAACATTTTTATTATTAGAATGGCAGAGTTGGATTAAACATTCTATTTTTGGCACTGTGGCCTTACACCTCACAGGGTTTAGTTCCCACCCTCATCTGTGTGAATGTAGAGTTTGCATGTTGTACCTGTGTCATGTGGGGTTAGGTGAATTGCTGCTTCTACTCGCCCGCAGTGTGTGATTGTAGGTGTGAGTGTGTGATGAACTGGCAACCCGTCCTGGGTGTCTTCTGCTCTGTGCACTGAGCCTCCTGGGATTGCTTTCACTGTGACATGGTGCTGAGTAAGCAAATATGGAAGATGAATGGATGGATGTTTCAGATTACACATTTGTTATTCCGCGGAGTAATTACTTGGATATTCCTGACTGTATACGTTAGTATGAAGCATTTAATACAGTAATACATACTCTCATTAACAGGTATTCAGAAATGTCACAACTATGTCCGAGCTGAGAGCTATTTGCCGTAGTGTTTGATACACAGCCATGCAGTATGTTATGCTTATAAACCAAACTCAGCATATTTACTGTATGGAAAACCATGGAATTAAGTATTTCCATATTGCAGACGTCTCCCCTGCTCTTTTTGATCAAAAAATTGTGCAGTTATCAAATTCCAGGTGAACTGAAGGGGCATGGTTTAATATGTTTTATGGAAAATATATTAGAAAAATCTTTCACTCCTCAAGAGCCAGAAGAAGCGGGGGTTATTATTCATAGGTCTGCTCATATAGCCCGGGGGTGTCACACTTCTCGTCGCAGCTAAATGAAGGCCAGCTTGCCAATGTGCTTCCTGGAAAGAACAAACTGCAGCCCATAGGATGACACATAAAACTCATACTCAATTGGAATTATTAAATCTAAGAACTGAGACGTTTCCATTTTAATTATATACTCGGCAGCAATCTGTATATAAAAAAGTGGTCAATTCTGCTTTTGCAACAGCTGTTTGACAACTGTTATTCGGGGCCTAAATAAAATGCGGAAAAATATAATTATTTCCCAATACTGGAAAATAAATATTTTTTTCTATTGAAATGGTCCCGCACCAGCTGGACTTTGGCATTTAATTCGCTATTTTATGCACATAAATAAAAGTGGGGCTGTTTTATGAATATTTTAAGAACTCCCGTGCTTTAAAAATCATACTTCACCGCTTTAATGGGGGTAGGCACGCAAATTCCCAGGAGTGGGGCAATAAGAATTGTGTGTGGCCTTTTCTAGATACAAATCAGCTACTCACAAATCTCCAAGACATTAAGCACAGGGTAAGACTAGGGTCACTGATCCCCATTTCCACATGCAACCCTACACGTATGAAAATCCACTACTGTATTATGCTATCGGCTGTCCAATTCAAACAATCGTAATCTAACTTCATCGCATACGCAGGCAATCATGGAAAATAAGCTCGTATGGGAAATTGGTTAAGTAAATTGGATAATGTTGTAGGAAACTCATGTGTTGGCAAGTTCAATCAGATTAAAGCCTGATAACAAACATTCTAAAAGTATTTTAATTTGTTGCATTGTAAAGCATTTTGTCTAACTATTAACCATGTCATTCATGTCCGTACATGACAAAAGTAAGATACATGAATGCAATACTAAAATATGTGGGAATGGTTATGATGCTGGAATAGAGACTGGGTGGAGAGCATTACTGCATTCCAGCAATGAACTTGTGGGTTTGATTCTGAGTTATTAGAGCATCACTGGCCCCCATGAAAAATTCCCGTCTGTTCATATGGCTTTCCATCTGATAGTCCGGTTTTTTCTCATTGCTCAAAGGTGAAAAGGAAACTTAGCTGCCTTTAGTGTCTGAGTATTACTTTGAGCATCCATAAGAAACTCTCACGAGGCAAAAATTAGCATACTCTTTTGTTCTATAAAACATGCATATAATACACATTAGGCGCTGTTCTCATGCTGTAATAAATGCATTTTTTAATGGTTACTATGTTTTAAATTCAATGTATCTGTAACACTTTAAAAGTAATTATGCTTCACACTTAAAGTACTTAAAAAAACTCAATGTTTCAACAATGCTATTAATAATTAGAGAAAAAAATACTTTCCCTGAGAACAAAGTAGGGTTCTCTCATATAAACCTGAATGCAAAGGCTATTGAATGGGTGAATTAAAAGCATTGAAGTGACTCAACACCTGATCACACTCAGACTTGACACAGCCCTGATAATCGGCTTTACATAAAGAAGCATTTGACTTCTACCAATCCTCTATACCCGGTTAAGAAGCCTTGGCGTTCGTTGATGTGATTAAAGTTGCTGCCTGCGTTTCAGTCTCACCATGAGCTGACCCTACTGCAGGTGTACAGTATTGAAAGTTGAATAGATCGACGTTACCATTGCTACTCATTATATATATATAAAAAAACTCAGCCTACTCATTCAATGCCTTTGTGCACCTCACAGCAAAAGCTATTTGCATCATTAAGGGCAGATGAGAAGTGTTCAGGATTGGCACATCTGTTCAGAATGCATTGATACGATTATGATAGCTAAATTCTGACAGTTCTTTTGAAGGTACAAAAGAGTGGTTGGGGCGGCGAGTGGCTCAATCGCTAGCACTGTGTCATGTGGGTTTCCAATTCCAGTTTCCTACTTAAGTCCAAAGACATGCACTTGGGCTAACGGGTATCTCTAAATTGCATGTATAGTATGATTATGTCTGCGTATATGTTAAATGAAGTAGCACTGAATTCAGGATGAAATTCAGCTTTCTGCCTATGTCTTGGATATGGAGGGGGCATAAAGGGCATTTCCCCACTGGGATCAGTAAAGTATCAATAATCATTATTAATAATACATTCATACCTAAAGTAAATGAATGATTAATGGATATAATGCAATAAAGAGGAAAAAAAGTAATGCAAAAGATAGCTGGAGGAAAGAACTGAAGTATCTCTTTTCAATGGGCAATTTACTATTACGGCATGTAAAAAGGTAAATAATGGGTAATTCTCGTGCCTTTGATTTTGCCTTTCCAAGTGTAGTAACAATTCATCTGGATAATAAGATCAATAAGTCCCATTAAGCTGTATATCCCATTGCTGTCGGGGTGATTTTTTTCAGTGGGGGAACATGTGGATGGGATAAGATATTGAGCATTCAGAAAGGCCTAAGAGGACAGGTTATTGTTAGGAAATGATTACCCTATTCTCCAAACGTTCAGCCTTCTGTATTTATAACACGCGCAATATAAGCCGTCACAGAACACCCCATTCTCTGAGTCGAGAGAGTAAAGTGACTGTGAAACATCAAGGCAGTCTGTACACAATCACTTCCCAGGTCAGGCTATTATTTCCAGCCCAAGGGCAATATGCATATAGTGTTACACAAAAAAGTCATGCCATTGCTCGAAAAGTATGACTGTTTGGCTGGAAAACTGCTCACCTGGCAGTCCTGCTAAGACAAGCAGTCAGTCTAATGAAAAGGGTGAATGACTCTAGCGTCCCTTTCCTTACACTGTATCAGGCTGACTTCTCATTGCAGTCTTCGTCAAAACTAGCAGGAGCAGGTAGTCTGTGTTGGTAGCTTTGGGCTGCCGCTCTTCACGTTGTGAGAGGTAATTGCCCATCCAGAAGCTTATTTTAGCTGTATGAGTTGCATTTTCTCCCCTGCTTGTCTCCCAGCATTCCGCGTTTGTTATCTTTATGTGTGGTGTACAGCTACGGTATGTGAGGACCCATTGTACACACAGCATCACCAGTTTCGTTATTTTAAACATTATATGCATAAATGAGCCCATTACTTTTAAAGCCAAACAGCCTGAATTGTGATAAAAATAAACAGTGCTTGCAACTTTGTGATTTATTTGCTTTCTTTTGCCATGTGTCATCGAGTAGCACAATGTATGTGTTACATAAAGTTAGTTTAACTAACCTAATCGACAATAGCCATCTGGACTGGGGGGGGGGTAAGAGCATTTTCCATATGCTGACTGTGGCGGCTTTGTTCTGTGTACGACAGATACTGAGCAATATCAGGGCAGGTTAGCCAGCAGCATTAGCTGAGCTTGATCTCTCGTCTTCGCCAATTTAAATGCTGTGGCTGCCTGACTCGAAAATCGAAATTGCGGGACTGGGATCGTACATTGACATTGTTGATGCTTCGCCAGTGCGTTGGGGGACGGATGAAGAAAGGCAAATTTGGAAGGACTGTGGTCCCTTTTCTTCAAGAACTTATAGATGGATTTGAAAAGGAGCTGAAATTAAAGCTGGAATGTGATATATGGGGATATTACTGGGATTTATCTGTCTTAAGGATTCAGTTTCCGTCTCCTGTCTCTGTGCCTTCTGTTCACATTTTTATTGCCCTTTTCTGCAAGGCTCCATTATGCCTTTAACACGGGGGGGAAAAAAGTCCTGACACACTTGACTTAACAGCAGCGAAGTTTGTTTAAGGGCATTTATTCCTGGGCAAGCTGCTGGAACTGTGTATGAATCAGCTGACAAAAGCTGATCTATCACAAGCAGCCTCAATCCTGCAGCACCCATTATGAAAATTCACAAAAATGTATTACGCATTACATAACCAAGAAACTTTTCTCTCCCAAAACCAACCTGTGAAGAAACAAACTCTGGTCTTTCAATCGGTCTGTCTTTCTTGGCCTCTGAAGTTGTTTTGTAGGACCCCTTCGTTTTGTTTATATGATTTAAATGTTTCATTTTATTGCCAAATACCTTTCCTAATGTTTACCTAGCATTCCGGGTCAGCAAAACATTTCTCATGGTATTATTTTTTTCCCCTGCTTGTTGCCCATTTTTAACTGTATGAAATTCAAACCGTTTGAACCATGGCAGAAGATTTGAAACCCTTAAACGGTTAACTGATACCAGCACTACAAGACTGCTTCTTTCTTGTGGTTCCCTGTGAGTTCCGCAGAACCTTGACCGCCGTTCCCCCTCCCAGCCGAGGATAATGGCTATGTCACAGTGGGGTTCGTTTTGAGAATGTGGCCCCCCCCCTGCTCCAGACCTCCAGCACCTGGCCCGAACCGCCATCACCCTGCTGTTCCCTGAAATATATCCACTCCGTTCCACTGTCACACTCTGCAAACCTCTCTTCAGCCGCCCACCAAACTATGATACGTGTCTTTGGTCTTTGATTTATGAACTTCTATATTGGGTAAGACAAACACCCCCAAGCCACTTTTAGAGTCCTTTTGATGTGAAAATTATTGCATACTGTTACCTACCTTTTGCACTCTGGATAAATTCAAACAAATGCTTTGAATAGTTCAGGGAAGACCACTGTTTTGTGTATAGTACCCACACGGAGCCGTTGTTCTGTGGCATAAGTTGTGCAGAAACCAGAGGAGTCCCTCAAGCTAAATGTTGCCCTTGCTGTATGTGAGGATCTTAAATTCCTTCACTCCATTTTTCCCTGCACATTAGATGTCTCAGCTACGTCATCTCCTCTAAAAAAAAATCCCATAGCGCTGTTATGCTGACATTGCACAATTTTATCTTTCCTCCACCTTACTGGTGAAACACACGTTTTCTATAAATAATACGAGTGGGACCAGGGGGAAGGTCCAGGGGGAATGGAGAGGACATGTTTGCATGATAAACTGATTCTACCAGATGGGGAAGGGGGTGACGCTTACTTACATTATAACACAATGTATCTCTGCTTACACAGTCAATCATCATCTCGTAACTCCGTTTCTCGGGGCCAGGAATAGTGCATCCTGGCCTGTGCGTCACTCCATGACAAATCCGTCAGCACTTGTAACATTTTGACTGTGTTGTTAAAAACCTTGGTATTAGCGACAGCAAGGACCTCATCTAACAGTATTTATACAAAGGTATTGCAGGTTATTATTTTTTAAGGATCCAGTCATGCCTCACTATACTGCTGACCCATTGGTCAGTTCAAGCCATAGCTGTCTCTCACCTACACTATTGCAGTTCCAGTCTAGATGTTCCACACACCTCCTCAGGCCTCTCCAGCTTCAGCTAACCAACATATTAGGGAAGGCCTCCTGAAGGTTCTGCTCCATGCAGCCACCCATTGGATCCTGCATTAACTTTAAGATTCTGCCATTAGAACATATCATTGATATTCACCCAGAGTAAAAATCTAGCTATGTACAAAGCACATAAAATGTTGACATTTAGCATTTTCTATCAGTTCTGATTTGTGGGTAATGATTTAAGAAAAAGGTCATAACTGCAGTAGTATGAAAGACATATTGTCTGATATATCACTAACAAGGTAGGTCAAAAATCCCACTATTATAGATACACCAACTACAAGTTCCAACGAAGAATGAAAAGTTAAAAAAAAAAAATAATAATTGTTTTTGTTTTCATTATGATTGTTCATCCATCCATCTTTTAAACCAATGTTTCCCAATCCAGTCCTCAGGGACCTACAGTCGGTCCATATTTTTGTTCCCTCTGAGCTGGGAGGGAGCAAGAAACGTGGACTGCCTGTGGGTCCCGGAGGACCGGATTGGGAGACACTGTTCTGAACGCTTATCCTGGTCAAGGTCAGAGGATGGGCAGGGAGAGAAGACGGGATGAAAGTCACACACTAGCACCCACACTATGGGCAATCTAGAGATGCCAGTTAGCCTAACTGCATGTCCTTGGATTGCAAGAGGAAACTAGAGAACCCCAGGGACATGTAAACTCCACACACACAGAGTGACGGTGGGATTTGATTTAATCCCCGACCCCAGAAATATGATGCTAAACATTATATCCCCTATTATTATTATTGTTGTTGGTGGTGGTGTTGTTGTTGATAGTGTTGGTGTTGTTAATGTTGGTGTTGCTGTTGGTGTTGTTAATGTTGGTGTTGTTGTTGTTAATGTTGGTGTTGTTGTTGGTGTTGTTAATGTTGGTGTTGTTGTTGGTGGTGTCATTTCTGCCCATAATATGTTATCAGTAATATATTCTTTTGATCTGAGTGTTTAAATTCAGGTTAGCCAAATGTGATCATCTTTGATGTCACAAAATCTACATTGCACGAAAACTACAAGCACATGAATTATTATACAGACATGGACTTAAAAAAAAGACTACAAAGTTGAGAATACTATAGTACCGGCATCAATCACTTTTTGCAAAGAGCACATGTGGGTCAGTTGCATATGTACTGGCACGTCTGGGGGGAAAGACTTAGAGGAGGAGCCAGTTAAGGAATCAAAGTAGGGTCCTCTTCAGTTGTTACACCCCACGTTTAGGCAAGGGGAGATGACAGAGGTCAAATGCAGGCCATTCCTCAGTCGGTCATGTTATTATGTTAATGTAGGCCAGCAATCAGCAGCAGACGTGGGCTGTAAGTTGGTTAAATGGTCCACATGTGAATGTGATCAACATCTTCATAGTCAGAAGCGTGAAAGATCTCCAGGTGGCGGATTTCATAACTGCGTTCCAAAATATGATACCTACACACACAGTCCTTTTGTAGAGCAGGGAGGAAATTATAAGGCCTGTTTTTATTTCAGAGTAAAATATTTATCCAGAAGCCACCAAGAGGCTAGAACACCCAAGGCAAAGGCTGCCTGAACAGAAGAAGTGTTTTATTTATTAAAAGCCAGCAATGAGCTAACCAAACAGCGGCCAAGCCTTACGTCTATTTAGAATGTAAAACGTGTTTATTCAGCCAGTCAGTGTGACCCCAAAGCCTCCTTCAGAACACGTCCTGTTTGGATTCCTCTCATTCCACAGAGGGTCCGCTACAGAGGAGCTGGACACATCCTGACAGAGGAACAAGCCAAAGGTTCTTGAGAACCCTCGACAGTCCCTAGAAAGGCTTTATGGAGGTACTGGGGGTCAAGGGCAAACTGGGAGTGGGAAGGTAATGCCCTCGCTGATTAAAAGATATTGTCAGGTTTAGTTTGTTTTAACAGCTCAGTCCACGGAAAGTAATGAAATCTCGGCCATGTTTAGACCCAACACGCTGTTATGAATATTTCAGTGTTGACTGTGGCAATCATCCACCAGAGCAAAAGGAGTCAGTCTGAGAATGTAGAAGCTCAGGGAAAGTAACTGATTCCAAGATAAATACTATCACACATAAATATGTTAGTAACGGTTGAAATATGAAGGTCCATAAAACAATATATACCTTGATACCTTTGTTCAGTGCTTGTGGCAACAGTGTGTTAGTTCAGCTTTAATTTATGCCTGTGTTTGAATGCCCATAATGGAAATATGTGAAAGTAAATTGAGCAATACTTAGTGAATAAGGTCATGCACAATTTATTCTGTAAAAAAACTTTTTCATTTTTTTTCACTTATTTTCAGTTTCTTAATTTTGGAAGTGTATTTAATAATGCCAAGACTATTAATGACAGACACATTTTAGTAATGGGTAACATAATATGTGAAAAAAAAAAAAAATTCTTGAAAAAAAATCTGGAGTGGTAGCCAGTGTAATTCAAGAAGGATGTTTGTCATTCCATAGCCATGAACGTGGATTTACAGCCTGTTGTAAAGTGTTACGACGAGAAACAGCAAGACAATTCCTGTCTGTGGTTTGCCCTGTTTCAGACTGGATTAGAGTCCCCGATCGTAGTGGGGCTGGCCATCTGTCCGAAATCATTTGACCCAGGTGGGCATGCTTTGGACTATCTCAGTTCCACGATTAAGCCTACCCAGCAACACCCTGAAATCTGGCAGTAAAGCTCACCTCTCGGATATGATGGGGCTGGATTATGCCTAAGATAACTGTCCCAGTGTTAATTAAATACCCCTGAATAATTCACTCAGATGATTTAATTCCCACAATGGAGAGCATTAGCAAGTCCTGCACTGTTTCTCAGCATTATAGTGTCTAGTTCTTTAAATGACGCTAAGATCTAAGAATTCCCCCTTGTATTTGATATTGTATTTTAATATATAATCAACAAAACGTGTATTATTTGCATGTAGAATCATCTTCCATTGTCATTACCAAATTGGTTAAGGATTCACTCATACAGTGTAACTCTGTAATCAATGCACATTTGGAATGGAATGCAAAATTTGCAGACAAAACTACTTCAGGGAGAAAAATGTGTCTTTTCTTTTTTTCCGGCCTGCCGCAGGACCGTTCTATGAATCTTATTCATCGCAATATCACTCCATCATACCTGTCATCACTCTGTAGACAGAAGTCACCCTTTCATGAAATCCGAGCCCCCCGACAGCTGAACCATGCTGAAATTGCCCACCGTTATTTAAAACAAAAGTAAGGCACTGGCCTCATTACCCATTACTCCATTTATTCCTGCTTATCTCAGGCTTCATAATGAATAATCTTTGCATAGCCCACTGTACACTTAATGGCTGCCATTTTTCATACTGCCTGTAGCCTCAGTTATGATAAAAACACAGTTGTCCAGCTGTCTGCCAGTACATTTTGAGGAAACCTACCATCTTTTCTTTTTGGATGAAATATGAAAAACCTGCAATTTGCAGCTTCTTTGAAATTTTGTTCCAGCTCTAAAATACTTGCATGTGTACTGCTTTTTTTCTGTGAGTGCCCAGATCTGAAGGTTAAAAGATGTATGGAGTAGACGTGATGCAGATCTGAATACCAAAGTTCCTCAGTCAGAAAAATGTTATTTATAAATGCCGGGCACAGCTGTTTACAGGTGCGCTGCAGGAAGGCGGCTATTATAAGACATTCAAAAATGATTAATGAATATGAAAGTGACTCCAATATGCAGGTTTATTAGAAGGCAAAGTAATGCTTTTTATATAATGATAACAGTAATATCGATCTGTTCTCTCTCAGCTTGTACAGAATAATGAAGCCCTTTAGTACTACACACCTAAATTTAATGAGGGACATGTGTGTGTATGTGCGTGTGTGTGCGTGTGCGTGTGCGTGTGTGTGTGTGTTTCCTTCCCTTTACTGAGTATGTCCTCCTGGCATCAAAGCTTTGCTATGCCATTCACTGGACACTCTTGTGAGCAAGACGGTATCCTGTTCAATCACATAGACAAAAGGTTGAGATGTCGATTTTACCTATTAGAACAAAATATTTTGGTTGACTGAAAAATATATTGACTGAATATACAGTATTACAGACAACTGTAAGTATGATGAAACAGTTATATAATCAAATGTATATGCAACAAATATGGAGTGTAATGGAAATACGTTTTGAGCCATAACAAAGCAATTTATATTGATCAGTACGGTACTCACTAAAATGATTTTGGTATTAGCAAGATTAGTGTTGGGGGGGGGGGGGGGGGGGGGGCGCTGAACAATTAGCCAGTTGCAGTATAGCTTGAGACAGGTGAATATTTTTTTTTTAAGATAGATAAAATTTCAGATTATCGTGAATTGCTTACAAAAGGAATACTGGTCCTAATAGCTTTAGGGAAAAAAGTACTCCATTAGGTGAGTAAGTACTTAATCACAGTCATTCCACTAGTTTAATTAATTACCCATAGTGAAAGTTGTGACCTTTAACAGCTAAATAGTGCATACAGGCAGTATAAAATCTGGAATATTTTAATAATGGGTTAAAATTAATCTAGAATCATTATCATGGGTTCTGCATTTTATCAATATTAAAGTTTTTGTGTTTCCTGGGTGCGATAATAATCCATCCATATTCCAGTTTCCTGTGCAGTACGGGGTCACAGGCGTATCCCGGGCAACAGAGGGCACAAGGCAGGGGAAGACCCCCAGCGGGGTGCCCACACACACATACAATGGGCAATTTTCCCAATTCACCGGCCGGCTTGTTTCCAAACTGCAGGAGAAGACCAGAGTGCCTGGAGGAAGCCCACGCAGGAACGGGGCAAACAAGCAAACTCCACACACACAGAGCGGGGGCGACTCGAGACCCCAACAGCAGAACATAGAGCTTTTGAGCTGCCGATGAAGCCACTCTCCTGCTATAACAATAGTGATTAAGATGATTCTTTTATTAATAATAATAATCATAACCACAATGCCATTCCATGAGGAAACAACTTTCATGAGGAAACAATTGGACACGAAGTGATACTTTTCACTCAGACGCAGCTAGTGAAACTCCAGCACAAAGTTACATAAGGCATGCAATTAAATGCCATTTATTACAGCTCTCTTGCATGACAGGGTTTTTTTATATGATATTATTTGATTTTTTTTTTCTTTCTTATTTATTCCTGTCTCGTGGCACCAGGAAATCCAGCCAGAGTGAGCTGAGTGTCTTAATGAGCACTATTCTGTGACGAAAACCTTGGGCCAGATTTTGCTTTTCCAAATCCATGGGGGTGTCCCTCCAGGATCCACGAGTCTCCCAGAAGCTGGAGAGCTAAATTTATCTCTAAAGGTCTGCTAGCTACCTTGACTGAGGGGCTATTCTCTTCTGTTCTTCATGCTGTATTCCCAGGGATCAACAAAGAGTGAAATTTCACCTTTTCGTCTTTTGTAAGATGCAGGTATGAGTACTCATACATTTCATCTCTCGTAAATCCATTCCATCTCTACCTGTCCTCCTACTTCCCAGGTACTAGATATCTAAGAGTAATAAATCTCATTCAAGATTAGCATGCATATAACTCCCCTGTCTTATATTTACCGACGTGTTTTGTTTCAACACGAGTGCATACAAGTGTGAAAGTAAGTACGTTTATAACGTGATAGTCACTGTAACCTTGCCCAGGATGCCCAGTTATGGAAGACGGATGGATCATGTGACTGAAACAAATGGATATTTATTGTTACTGACAGATGCACTTTTAAATGGCAAGCATTAATAAAAAAATCCCACAAAATGTTACTAAAGGGATATCCGTAAGTAAATGAACATCAGATGTTTATATAAATCTCTTTGTATTCATGGAGAGACTTCTGGCCCTGGTACTCAGTCTGTAACTGCTGTAGAATGATGAATGTATACTAATTCAGCATTGATGTTTCAGTTATTCCTTGTAAAAGCACCAAAGACTTTCCAGCAATTTTTTTTTTTTGCCATTGTTACAGTAAATATGCTTGGCCTGGTATCTCAATGCATAGCCCTCTGTGAGTTGTGGGTTTGCCTGACGATCCTGTCTCTCTGTATAGAGTTTGCATCTTCTGTCCGCTTCAATATGTGTTTTCTTCAGGAACTCTGGTTTACCCCCACAGTCTAAAGACATGCAGTTTAGGTACCTTTAAATTGCCCGTAAGTGTCTGCACTATGATGGATAGCATCCGGTACAAAATGTGCCCAGCCTTGTGCCCTGAGTCTCCCAGGACAGACCCCAGACTCACCACAGACCTGTGGTGGATAAGCATTTATGGATACATAGATGGACAGGTCATAAAACCATATGTGCAATAGATTTTGAGTTGCTTTGTGCTCATTTGAAATTCCGCGGATGTCTGAATAAATTGTCGACAGAACTTTTCTGTGTACTGAAATATTTATTGTAAATTTGGTTTCGAGAACTTAACAGACTACAGAATGATCATTGACCCTACAAGCCCATGGCACGCATACAGCTCGTGGCTAAGGTCAGCATGTTCACCTTGGATCGGCAGTGAAACTATTGTCAAGGGCATTCCTGTGCTGAGGTGCCCTGTGCTCTTTCCACAGTACAGCTGGAGAAGCCATTCTCAATATTATTCCCCACTTCCATTGAAATGATACAGAAAACAGGAGTAGGGGCACCTGCTGATCTTCACAGGGCTAAAGATTTATATAAGGGACCCAGCGTAACTTAACCTACCATATATAGAGGACTGGATGAGCAGCCCCTGCAACTACAATTACTTTTGCTTCCAGAGACTGAAATCTCAATGTATTGTACTGTCACTTTATTTCTATATTGTTTCATGAAAATGAATAAAAAAATATTTGTCTAACTGAAAGATCGTTCCAGTTAAAATGAGCAGTAAATTAAATCGAATGAGCGAATATTGTAATGAAAACTGCGGCGGTCGCTTTTCTTTTGGAATAGTCCGGATATGATTGGATAGTCAAACAAGAACTCCGATTTGTCTCTTCACCAAGCACAATAATAGCGAGTTACACGAAGCTGCCACTGAAAATATTAGTACGTAACGTGATATCCATTACGCGGCGATAATACTATGCCGTATCTCATCTGCAATAAAATTTAAATTTAATATTTCCAAAGATAAAGTAGAATTAGAAGAACACAGAGAATCCTGAATAATTCTGAGATGTCCAAATGCAATATTACTTGTAATAAATCTGATCTATTACTAAATGGTTGTTCCAGGCCTGGTTAAACACATCTAACATATGAAACATAATGCTCTCAAGTCGCATAAAAATTTAAAACAATACCAATACCAATACCAAAAGTCCACAGTAGAAGGCTACATATCGATAGTGACTGTAATCGTTGCTTTGAGTTGATGCGATGACATCATGATTATGGCGGAGCACGTGTGTGGGGGGGGACAATGGAGAACATGTGTGTGAGTCACGTCCCCCCCTGGAGGGGATTCCATTACCGCTGTATGAGGGCCGGGTCCCTAGTGTGGGTCACGGGAGCTCTGAAGGTACGTGAGAGAGGACCAGAAGCCCCTGATCACACGAAACAATCGAAGGCTCTGCTTGTTGGGCTTTTGCCATTTTGCTGCTCTGACCTCCATGTGACCTGCAGGTATCTGGGGATCAGCTCGACTCGATCATTTACTTGGAGGCTTGATCGTTCCTCCTAGTTTGTAGCCAGACAAAGACAGTATAATGTTTTATTTAACAAATCAAGGTAATTGACACCATACACCCAGTCATCCTTCTATTTTCCATACCACTTATTCAGTATGGGGTCATAAGGAGAATAAGGAATGAAGCACAGGACATCCTGTATGGGGTCACGGTAATACATAATTATTTATAACCCTGTGTGTTGTGTTGCGATAGCTGGAGCAGGAATTCTACTGAAATGTCCACTTTTAACTGCTTTGGGATTACTTTACAAACTTATCTCAATTCACAGTGTGATAAGCGCTAACAATCTGGTTGTGCACAATTAGACAGACACCCACATACGGACAGTATGGCGAAAAAAGACACTGACATAGAACAGGCTGTTTAAAAAAGCCACTTCTTCCTGACAAGGACACTAATTTAAACAAATGTGCCACTACACACTGCTGTGTGGAAAGTATGTAAGTAAATGTGAACTTATTTACTCCTGCGTATGGTGGATTCATTTTGTGTAATAGAAACGTCGCCGTTTTAACTACTTCTGCCCCTGAGTACAAATCAGAGTAGGTAAAAGACAGTTTGAGCGATTTATTTAGCCCATCAAGTGATGCCTGTTCATATTTTAAGACGTTTTCTTTTTGACAGATATTTTCGATCCGTTTTGGAATTGAGCTACGCAGAAAGAAAAAAGGCCAGAAGCCTCACAAGGACATCTTCTGAAACGGGGCAGAGCAGATGTGGCGTTAGAGAGAGCGTGAGCACGGCCCGATAGCCGGGTCAGCGCCACTATGTCCCCGAAGTAAAATGCGAACGGCACTGGTGACTTACAGTGGCCCAACAAAGGGTGCAGCCTGGCCCCCCTGAGCTCACACCCACTACGCAGCAGACCCCTGAAAAAATATTTCCCAGCTATATTCCAAAATATTTCTTTAACTATAAACTCTAATGTGCACCTTATAAAACCCTCCATTTTTCGTGACCATCGAGGTGGAAAGCTGCAGTCAGTACCGTACAGAAACCCGGAATACCACTGTGACATTTCCTCTTTAATTTCACCATTACTTGGCTTGGACGTCGTCATCCTCATATGTGTGGATAAGCTATTTTTAAAGCTTTATTCTGCCTCCAATGCCCCATATTACACCCCTAATAAGGCGTATGTTACTTCTGGGAAGAGTATTCCATACAACTCTGTCTGCTATTCACTCCTGCACACAATCATGTGTAATTTCAGCAATACATCATTTCAGGTTTTGTATTGCATCTTTCTATTTGAGGCGATTAATAGGCGAAAAAAAATACTACTAATCTGAATGAGTCAAAATGAAAATGTCTGCTTTTTTATGTTATCTTTGTACTATTATTATTATTATTTTCTTTTAGTGTCAAAAAACAGAAAAAAAAACAGCAGATCCGTTCAATATTGTCGGCGAAGTTGCGGGAGACGTTGAGACAAAAATCGCATCGGTGGAGCTAAACCGAGAGATGAAAAGGAACGGGACGCATTTAAATGTCAAATACTGAAGCCACCTACTCACACGGGCGCTCTGTGAGCCAAGTCTCCCTCGGAAGGCTGCCACGAAACAGCGTGTGCCAGAGGCAAAGAATTGGATAGGCATGTTCCAGGTTCTACCTTGCCGCCTCAAAGAATAAAAAGCTATTTCAGCCCCCCCGACTAACTTGGCACTGGTCTGACTGACAGATGGCATCTAATAAAAAGTGCGTGAGCAATGCCAAGCAAGATGGAGCTGAGCAATGTTCACCTATAATTGAAGAGGCCCTTATCACAGAGTGAGAATTGGGTCGTCCTGCCCGGTAAATAAAAAAAAAACAATCACGACGGGAGGAAAGTCAGCAGCGAAGGGCTTCACACCCAAAACACTGCAACAGAGCAATAATACAGCCCTGTTTCAAAGTGCATTAGACATAAAACATTCAGCAGCATTTCTGATAATTGCCAGCAATGGCAACACTTCCTGTGAATCATGATTGCTGAGAAGCATGTTGCAAGGAACAAATTTGCTTTTTTGTTAAAAAATGTAGTGTATGAGTCATTAAGGTGACCTTGATACCTGTGATGACCCTATTTAATTATAATTTAAAGCTGAACATGTGATAATTACCGGTCGTATTCCAAAACATAAATTCCGCTTAGTCACATCTTGGCTTTCTTTTCTTCTATTGTGTACCGGTCAAGCCCAGTTCGCTGACACGATTTTTAAAAATCCCAAAAAAATGTATATTTACATATGTTATGCTAAAAAAAGATCCTGTCGACCACCATGATATCTTCAGGGATTTTCACTTCTAGTCTTGTGTCCAAAATAAGCTTCCTATATCCAGAAAGGCAGCAAACGCGTTTCCGTGTGACAAATTACAGTCTAGGGTCTATTTAGTATTATACAACTGTTTTATAATATTTTATTTGGTTTCTTCTGAAAGAGAGGCATCCACGCCAAGAGGTATGTTAGCATCTACTCTCCGCTGTTGATGTAATCCTGCTGTGTTTTCTAGTGAAATATGTGCACTTAACTAAACAGAAAGTAAAAGCAGTACTACGTATATTAAGTACAGTATATGATATTATTATGAAATGTATACTTTCAGAGAATTTGTGGCTGTGATGTGGTGTGTGATTGGTTGTGCTGTATAACTGAGTCACTTACCTGTCTCCGTTCCTCGTGATTAATCTTTAACAAATCAGATTTCTGCAGATGTTTCGAGTCGACAAAACATTAAACATATACTTCATAAATTCATTACTGTTTATCACTAGAATGGCCAAATGGTGAATGTGAGTTTTCAAATCTGCTTCATCCCTGTGGATTCATCAGCACACCATGATTTGAAGTGAGAGATGGGCAGTAAAAAGCATTGTATTTATAAATCCTGGAATCAAATGGCGTAAAATTATAGTACAGCTCATTTCCACATCATAATGTGATGATAATCTTGAACCATGAATATTGTTTAGGCACCATCACCCTGAAACATGTTAGAATTTCTGCTGTTCTCTCCAGATTTTAATATTAACCCTTCCAATATAGCAGAATTTTGACTTTTTTTTTAAAGTTAAGCATCAGTACTGTATTTCAGCAATAGACTGAAAGTTAGAGTTGACCTAATTGATGCGTGAATGAGCTCATTCCACAGCATTCCTCTTATTCAGATGTTCTTGGGTAATTTATACATCACAAACTCAATTGTGAATGAAATGGATAATCATCTGCGCGATTAATTAGCAGAATTCGACTGATATTCATCTGACCTTCTGTGTACCCAGTCCTCGGGAAAGAAAAAGAGCATGATTTCATCTGAGAACAATAGACGTAAACTGCAGAATTTTCTGTCTCGGATGCAAAAGGAAGTAACTTGATGACATAATTGCTTTTCCAGAACATTTGAACACCATATTGCCCAGCACTTCAGAATTCTAACGACTTCTAAAAGCTAGCTCTGGAAATGTTTTGCACCTCTTTTAGAGCAATACTTTTGGCCGTTTGCTGAAAAGTAAGAGGTAATAACAGGTTAATTTTATAGCTTAAAACAAATTAGATCTTTGTGCAAATAGTAACAGAAATTTTACATGCGTGCTTCATGTGAAATTATATAGCCTGTGCCTAATTTCCCTCTGTCAATCCATTGGGTCATGTTGCTTGTTCATTTTTGTTCAACATTTATCTTCTTCGTTAAATCAGGGTACCGTAGCTAAATCCAAAAAAAAAGTCGTTTCATTTTGGAAACTTTAATCTGCATGCATTACAGTCAGTCTGTGTTCGTTTTCTCTGTTGGCTGTTAGGAAAGTATTTTGTCACCGCAGGTTTTGAAGCATTTCATTCACAGATGGGATAACCATTTAAGTCGCATGCATGTGGCCACTCCAGGGGTATACTGCTGCCGGTAAATGATCTGCACACACTTCTGAGTCGTTCCTTTATTTTTTCCTAGCCGTAAAACCCACGCTTCCTCTGGCCCATCGTCTCCTCTGACAGATCTTCTCCACTCCTTCTGATGAGTTCCACATGTCTGTCTTCTGGGGCATGAAATCCTTGACAAGGTTGTTTTTTTTTTTTGCTAGATGCTTTTCAACTCGAGATCCCTTAAAAAAAGATCATTAGCTGACATTTTTTACGCCGAGGTACAGCCTGGGTTTTATCCTTGACTTTGTTCCCTGGGCATGTCTTTATGTTTGTTGTCCTTCATCTGGTTCTCTTTGGCTAAGTAAACCAGGTTCTTACCAGGTCCTGCTGGTGGGAGGGTTTCTTCTGGTTTTCGTTCCTGTCTTGTGTCCAGAGATTCTGGTTAAAGCTTTAGCTCCCTTTAACTCATGGCATATGTTCCTCATGAAACTGTGAGCTTTTCATATCTGCTTTAGCTCAGTTTAAAGTTGCTACTTAAAAACTAATGGTGTTGTTTTTAATGAATAAAGGTCTTTAGAATATTAAAAATGTAATAATGTCAATGCACGACTTCCTCTTTTCGGTCACTTTCACTTCCATGAGAAATCTAAAAACACTTTGTGTTGTTGACTTATTTGGCAGTTTAAATATTATACTAGCCTTTTGAGAGGGTACTGTAAATTATAAAACTAAATTGTGGAAACATTAACCAGAAAAGCAAGAACACAGGTGACTTCTGTGTGCAAGCAATTTCATGGTCTGTGACGAAAAGGTTTAAGGTCACTAAAGTTATTTATCACTGGCTGGTGGGCTATGACTACTCTTATAATTAATAAACATTTTAAGTGCATTGCCAATGAAGGATATCTGTGATTTGTGGATAAAAGGTGATGAAAAATAATTGAAGACTACAGGAGAATAAGTTATAACTAAACATTTATATAGTGACGGTTTGATAGGGCAAACATTTCATTTCTTTTTTCAAACTTCTACTACCTTCAATGCTACGATTCACAAATACCTCAAATATATTATTTTGTTTGTTCTTTTTTATACTTTATTCATGATTAATAAACAACAAGTTAAAAAAGTACAAATTACGTACTTCACAAATATGTCTTGGTACAAATTTTGCACTTTTGCACATGTTTTTGTCTTGTCCTGTCTTGTTCTGTCTGTACAATATCCTGGAAACTACAATGCACAGTCACTTTTGAAACGTCTTATGTCCTCCTGCTGTCCCTGTTTAATGTACAGAGATTTTTATAGGTATTTAATTTTACCTCTCAAGGTACTTACTGTAAGTGTGTAATCTCTGTTTATATTTTTCTATATTTTATATTCTATGCACCATGGGGACGGCTGGGTGAAATGGCATTTCGATGCACAATATACCATGTACAGTATATTGCTGTATTGAAAATAAATCCCTCTTGAATCTTGAATCTTGAATACATTCTTAGCTATAATTGGATCAAGATTAATAAATTGCATTTTGTGGGAAAGCCTGAGATCATGGATGGATGGATGGATGGATGGATGATGGATGGACGAATAAGCAGGTATGGTATATTAAACAACTCTTAATCAGTTAAATAATAGTCCTCATATATATATATATATATATATTTCTACACACACACACACACACACACACACACATATAAGAAAAGATATGACTGCTTATTGTCAAAGACCATTTAGCATGCTGTCCTGAGCAAAAAAAAAAAAAAAAAAAACATTTTGGCCAATTATGCAGTCAGTACCTTCATTCACTATTTCCTTTGTATGGAAAAAATCAAGAAAATTAACTAATTATGTTCAAAGCCAAGGTTATGCGTATCACATAATCACAGCCACATGTTTACTTATTTTTTAATGCTCCTTTACATTTCGTGATGGAGGTCTTAGCAGTTCGGCCCAGTGTCAGAGTCACAAGTACTCCAGAGACTCTGGTTTTAAAGGTCGGTCACACAAAGGCCTCTGAGGGGAATATGCCTCATGGTACTTTGATGACATTTTGAAGAGGAAGTTTAAAGTGAATAATACTGCTCTGCCAAATAAGATGTTTTCGTTTGGTCTGTTTGTTATAAGTTCCAACCCAGTATATTCCTGCAGCAAATGGCCTAATTATACCATGTATCACACTACCATTGTTTAAATTCACATTTTTATCTTTATTTATATCTCCCTCTGGAATTTTTGAGCCTATTTCCTTATGGTATTCAACTATTCTCTACTGTTTTTCCGAAACGGTTCAATTAAAGCCAAGATGATTTTATGCATGGAAAAATCTTCCAGTGTTCATCCCATATATGTCAACATATTGACAATGATCCAGTTACATTACATGATCTTCAAAGGAGTTGGCAAGAAGAACCTTAAACAAAGTAGTCTTGTTTGTTAACTCTTTATGCTTGCTGTCATGAACAAACCACAGTGTTGCAGATACTAATGTACGTATCGAGATCTATTAATATCAATGAAAATGTCAAAATAATGATTTGTGTTATCTCTATTTATACGACAAGGAGAGCTTATGTAGTCTTGCAGCTGTACTGGTCATTGAACACAAAGCACGAAGGTATGTTAAATGTATCTTTAAGTCATTTATTGTCAATTTGTTTCCTTCGCCATTTGCCACAAAAGTAAGCCATGCATTGTGATTTTTATTATATGGATAAACTAAGCTGGCCAAAGTTCAGCACCCTGGTTTTCTCTAAGGCTTTTACTGTAAAAGTTTCAGCAGCAACAGGGAAATGAGGCCAAGTGCAAGAACGGCCTCTCTGAATATGGGTTAGGTTACATTAAAGAACGACGCGTCTGAGATTGAAAAAAATATATATTAAACATGTTAAATGGAAGGCATAGGCATAGCAATAATTCAATTACCATGCAAAAATGCAAGCTATGAAACAACCGAGAGTCGAGTGTCGAGGTTTTATTACCAAAAAAGAAAGAAACCTGATGTTAAAGACATTCCATTAATCAAAAGTTCACTAAAAGACTGTTATTGTTTTTCCAGTTGAACATTAGTCTCGCCAAATCTGTATTCGCTAGTCTGTACCTGGAGTTTCTGTACACTGTAAGGGGAGTGTCAAAGGAGCAATATTTCACAGTGTGGGATATCTGAATTAAATGACGAGGAACTTTTTTTTTCCCTATTGAAATGCTTTATTCCATATGACTGTCCCTCCCATTCTTTCCATCACAGAGAAAACAGACAGTTTCTTTGGACAGGGAATAAGGAGGAAGCCACGTGTCTTAATTTTTTTTTTGACTTTTAGCTCTCATTACCATTCACCAATCGCCAGTGCATCTCTGACGTCCGTCCTCTTCTCTGTGAGCGGGAAGCATGGTAAGCTTTAACATCAGTGCACTGCCCCTGACATGCACAAGCCTTATTTGTGAGGGGGGGGGTTATTTGTTATTTCTCTTTGTTGTTGCAGCTGGGATTCCTGCTATATGCTTGGCAAATCTTTGTTTTTCTTCACCCCTGAGAAACTAACTGCGTTTGTTTCAAGTCCACTTCTGTCTGTGTAAGTAAAACATGCAGTAAGTGGTTTTGGGGACAACATAAGCGCCGCTTTGTTTTGTATTACAGCCGTAGTTTTGAAGCAGTGAATGCACTGAAAGCTTTCTCTATTTACATTTTTTTTAAATATGAGTATTCCCTCTTTGTAATCCATCCATCCATCTTATATACTGCTTATCCATTATATGGTTTTAGCAGCACTGGAGTCTATCCCAGGAATCATGGGGCACGAGGCAGAAGGCGTCCTGGACGGGATGCCAGTGTGTCGCAGTCTTTGTAATGATTCATCCATAAATTTTCCATACCGCTCATCCAGTACAGGGTCACGGCAATCCTGGCTCCCACCCCAGGAAGGGCAAGGCGCTAGGCCAGGGACACCCTGGGCAGGATACCAGTCCATCGCATCCTTTGCGGGGATGTGATTTTAAAATAGATGTCGCCACACGTTTAGCCCTTGACGACTGTGCAGTGTTGCATGGCTCTATCTCCCAGCAGTAGCCTCTGACTGTGTGCACCCCTGCGGGGTGGGTGGGGGTGGTTGTCGGGCACACGGGGGCGACCAGCGGTCAAAAGCTCAGCACAAGTCGCTCAGGTTCACCTCCACTGAGCTCGAGCCCCCACGCCTGTTTTGCTGCACTCAGATAGCCGGCCATCGCACAGCACACTGTCATTCGCCATTTAACGGGATAAAGAGTCGCTCAGCTTGACTCTGTCAGGGACGCTTCCTCAGAGGACACCTGATACAAGACTGCAGCATTATTCCTAATCTACAAATGCAAGGGGGATGGGAGCAACTTAATGAAATTGGCGGAAGTCCACTTTTGATAAAACGCTTTCCACTTTCGTGTGTCTGTGTAGTGCTTTAACTGCAGCTAAATGTTTATTAAGGGTAGATTACTAGCTTGCTAGAGCTTGGCTGCTTCTTTCCTCTTAGGAGAAGATGTTCATATGTAATTAGGTATGCTCAAGATTCAATGTTCTTAACATAAGAAGCAGCACTGTTAACTGGAAATGCATTGCAATGGATAGCAGGTTCTGCAGTTTGAATTCTGGCCTATTCAAATAAATACCAAGATTTAATACAGAACACATATATTTTTAATAAAGTACTATTTTTTTTCTTCCAAATTCAGGAGGCTACCTAGACTAACGTTAAGATTTCAGTCGTGTTCATTTTTGTTTGTTTGTTCGATTGTTTTGTTATTAACGAACCTTTGTCGTCACTTGACTTATGGTTTATGCCTACAGTATGTGTCACAGGTTCAAGTAATGTAGAAACAAACATCAATGGGCGTGTAAAAATGGCATGATAACATAATAATGACCTAGATGTGTCTTGAATTTGGATGATAATGTAATGTGTAATATTTGAGATGAAAGGGATATACCTCTAATAATGACTTCTATATCATATATTGTTCTTATTTATTACACGGCTCTCTGGAATGCTTGATTCTGATTGGTCAGTTGAGACATTTGCAGGTTCGTTATTTTCAAATAA
>JAODLC010000002.1:1173471-1184220 GCA_026781145.1 Hippopotamyrus pictus
AGCCGTGTAATAAGCGGGATAATGTACAGGCAGCCGGTAGTTATCGCGAAATAAGCCCCTTCAGTGTGATACAAGACTCTCCGCTTCGCGTCGGGTCCTGATCACACTGTCGAGGCTTATTTCTGCGATAACTACCGGCTGCCTGTACATTATCCCTTACGTAAGTATTTTCATTCAAATAATATCTTTAGCCCAGGGCTTTTATTGTGCAAAGAAATTCCCATTATTGGGATCAGCATTATACAGAGCAATTCACAGGCAACACTCGTCCGTGCACACGACTTCAGAAGAGCGACATCTGTACGAAATTGACATCTGAGGTTTTTGCAGGAGCCAAATTGTTCAAAAACTCATAACATATGCTAATTAAAGTGGGCACCCACTCAAGCAATTTTAAAACAAGAGATGGTGAAGGTGATCAGCTATTCAAATGAATGGTTCATCGTAAAATTAGGTTTGACAAGTTAGTCTGTGGTGCCAATTTAAAGGTTAATTATATTAAGCTGCAAGTAAACAAACAAACAAAAAAAAAATCTCGCTTGGCCTAGACCAGTGTGTATTACCACAAGTTTATGATGCTGTATTTAGTCTAAATTAATGTACAAATATACAACAGATTTCACAGATGATTTATAAATTGTAAATACTTCCCCTTTATATTCATGAATACTTTTGGTTAAAGATATTATTATTCTATCAATGCATCTTCCAGCTCCAAACCAACACAGGGTCATGGGATACCTGGCCGTCTCAGGATACCTGGCCAATACAGCCACACTCCCACACACCGGTGCAGATAATAGAGGCAGTGTTTCCCATAATGACAGTCTTTGGACTGCATAACATGAGGAGAGTGCGCAAAAACCCCAAACACAGAGCTGGCGTGAGATTCAAACGCCCAACATTAGAAGTGAAAGGTAAACGACGCTGCCCTTATTTTCTTCTTATTGTTACTTCTGGCGTAGTTGATTTGGAGACAGCCCAGATACTTGGTTTTCACTATTACCTGATAAGTCCAAACCAACGGGCTCAGTTGCAGCCAACCTCAGAGTGGGTATTTGCACACGTAGCACTCGCAAAGGATTCCTGTGGGTGCTCTGGTTTTTCCCCCACAATCCAGTGAGGTGATCATCTGGGGGTCTCAAAGTCCCCCACAGTGTGTGTGTTAGTGTGTCCTGTCATGGACTGGCATCCCTTCCAACGTGTCCCCTGTCTCAAGCTGTGATTCTTGGGATTAAACTCCAGGCTTGATGCCGCAATACGTTGGATTAGCGGTTATGAAAAATGTATTATTTTTCTGATTAATAATAATAACTTATTTTATATATAAACAGCAGTCGACAGGTGGGCAGCCCAATGACTTGCAGCTGCCCTTTGGTATGCCTGCCTCCACACACGAGGCCAGCAGGGACTCACCAGTGCTCCCAGTATGCTGTATATTGTCTAATTAAAAGTGTCAAATAAATCAATGGCCAGACACTTTCTTTGTTTTTTTTTTTTTTTCAAAGATGTTTGTACAAATGTTACTGTGAGTGCGTTTGTTTCTGGTTTTGTCTGCACAGTTGGAGAAAGATCTGATCTCAGACGCTTCGCATCTCCGTGGGGCGGCCGTCCTTGTTTAGACAGACGCGGGAGTGTTTTGATGTGTCGTTTACAGAGCATTCCAGATGCCCTCGTTCCCTTACCTTTAAAGGCCGACCCGTTACCTCATGCGGTATTTTCAAAACAGCAGGAAGCTTTTGAAATATGAATTCCCATCAAAGATAACATAACACATAAATAAACCCCCAGCCTGGAGTAGATGTTAAAGAGCAGTTAATTAAAGCCATGATAATGTTGCTATATTTGCGGTGATACATTTAATATGCCAACACTGACCCAATGCACATGTATTTAAAGATAAAATATACACCTGTAAATGTAGATAGAACTCCTTAATTTTCTTATCAAACAGAACACATGCTATATGACTATTAAATACCAAAAATATTTTTGAACAAGTCTTGTCAGTGAAGTGAAAAATAATTCTTGAAGTTATAATGCTCTGATGCAGCAATGGCAATTACTATTCAAACAAATCTAGCCACAAAGCTCAAATCGGTAATAAGATGGAAAAGATGAAAATGGGTAATAAACATTAAATAAAAACGAGAAAAAAATGCAAAACATTCAGTCCCAATTAATTTAAACTCAAAAAATTAACCTGATGGCCCACGCACTTATCTGAGAGTTCTCAGGATTTCGGAATAACAGCATTTTCCTGTGAAGTTCCTTCATAAAGACATTAGAGCGAAAAAAAAACCCCCATAAAGATTAGAAAAGCCCTAATAAAGTAGCAGTCCCAGAATTCCCCTGTGAGCGAAGTGTACTTGGTCATCAAAACATGGAATTGTTCCACCCAGATGGTAGCTGTATCACCCGACCCCTAAACAGAGCAGCTGTAGAAGGAGGAAAAGCTGGTAAGCACCATCAACATCTCTGAGAGCGTTACTACTGCTGACATGGGAGAAAATTATTCAGCCATATTTGGAATATTTAACAGAACTAAGTAGACTAAAAATACGAGTAAACCCCAGACTAAACTGAAACAGTTTGCCTTGATGCCACATATCTTGGAGTACGAGTAAGTCAGAGACAAAAACAAAAAATAAATCACCCAGGCGCCATAACAGCACTCAAGTGGGGCCATCCAATGTTTCAATTCAGCTTAAGACTTAAGACTGTGCTGAAAATTCATCTCACAGTAGGATGATGATCCAAAGAACAGGACTCAAAGAGTAAAGTCATACTGGAGTGACTTAAGAATATATAAAAAATTGTGGCCTACTTTTAATATAAATCCTATAAATGTGTCTCTTAAGTATTTTTCTTGCAGTAAAAACCACTGCATTCAGGAAACCCGACAGATCTTAATCTGTCCAGAAAAACGGAAATAAAGCACTGCAACGGCATGTTAGAGAGTTACCTAAATAGTCCCGTGTCAGTAATTGCTGCCAAGGGCACATTTATGATATATTATATTCTGTGATTTGAAGGAATCAGCAAACTTGGTTGTTTTGTTTTTTTCCATAAAATATTTTACCCTTAGGGGTCACTTGGCAACACAGAGACAGAAAGACACCCTGTCCTTTTGAAAACAGTTGCTATATAAATATACAGTCAACCCTTCTACATCACAGGGGTTAGGGGAGCAGGCCTCTTATGATCTGGGAAAAACGTGAAATATTTTGATCCCTTTGCCGAATGAAGAAAACATGCGAGTGGAGCGAAGCGAAGTGAAAATATCCGGGAAACGCAAGATACAAAGATCCCTGTAAGATCAGTGTGGGATCACGTGAGAGGCTGCCATAAACACTCTGGGCATCAAGATCAGTGCGGGATCACGTGAGAGGTTGCCGTAAACACTCTGGACGTCTCCCAAATCAGCTCTGTACAGATATTTTAAGCGCTTATGAGTTACTAAACTTTTTGTGTGTCGTCTGCTGGCCTTGATGTCTTATCTGCAGCTTTCGCAAAACTAGCGGAAAAAAAATCAGTTCAATTTCTTAAGCGACGCCAAAGAGTCAATTGTATGTGGTCAGTACCACTTCAATGCAACTAATGCGGTCCTGCTAAATTCGCACGCAAAATACATATATTCAATGGGAAATTAGAGTTAGGGGAATGCGACTACAAAATTAAACAACTTGGTTAAGGGTTAAATTTAACGACAATAATAACGGTTACTGTATATGAATATTTTTTATAGATTTTTAAAATCTAAGATTTTGACCTGTTCAAATCACTTTATTCTTTTAGATTTTTAGATTTGAAAACCGGTTCACTGAAAAAAGATTTATTCACAAATCGGGCATCACTGGATATCTGGATATTCACTTGGATAGCTGTTTATACATGCAAGTAGTGTTTCTGGCTAAGACCATATCACGTTTTAGATTGCATAGTACTTTTCTCTGTGCAACTGGAAATTGCGCAAATACAACTGTGATTCTGCATTGTATTGGACTTGGGTAGTGATATATCAACTGTGTTAGAACACAATCACGGTGTGATATCACGCATTGTAGAAGGACTGTCTCTCTCTCTCTCTCTATATATATATATATATATATATATATATATATATATATATGTGTGTGTGTGTGTGTATATATGTGTGTGTATAATGGCTATTGTGTGATTTTTTTAAATGTTTTTGCAGAACCGCCTGGTACAAAAATGAGTTAAAGTAAACCTTCTAGAGCCCTTGCACCTGGCTGTCTGGACAGACTGCCTAATCCCCCATGTAGCACATCACAAACAGGAAAATACAGCTGTAGATAAAATGTAAGTAGGATGCTGTGAACGGCTGACACAGGACTGCAAAGGCTTGTGGGGTTACTTCCAGAATAATACTTACCTGGCTCGTTCTGTTGTATGAGTACGGTATAAACTGCACCTTTCGGACTCTTTGGCGAGTGAAATATCCGACCATGGTCACGATTTACTATCTTGAGCTGTGAACATTTCTTTTACTGAGATGACGACATCCTTCTTATACAGTATGAAGGCGTTAGATGGGTGTGTTCATGACTTTTAAATTATTACATGTTTCTGTCTTCTGAAAATAAAACACGACAGCTACCTGCTACATAATTCAGCTATAAACTGCACTCGCTTTTCTAGCACTTGAAAACACGCCTGATTTATTTTCAACCACAACTAAACTTTAGATAAACTTATAAAAGAGAAATTTATAGTAGTTTATATAGTAATAGTAACTTATAGTAATTGAGCCAATGCCAGAACTCTCCAGAGGTGTTTATTGCTGTGAAACATCCATATGTTCCCCGCCGGTCACCACATACAGTATGGGAAATGTATACAATGTGCGTTTAACTCTGCATAATCAAATCCCACAAGTCACATTTCACCACGAGATCAGATTGTAAAAAAACGTTTCGAACGGTGCGACCTGGCTTGCACAAATTGGGTATATGTTAGCTTAAAACGTATATTTTAGTTACGTTATTTAGCTTAAATTTATTTATTTATTAACTGCGAAGACCCTCTGCTTGAGAGCAGAGAAAAAAAATTGACGTTGTGAACAAATTTATGTCATTTCACTCTGACAGAACATAGCTCTGGCTGGGAGTGCTCCCTCAGGGTCACCGCTGTATTTTTCCTGCTAACGTGAACGTAACGCGATCCGGACTCTTGATTAACATCTGTCAAGATTGCGGCCAGCGCGGGCTGGTGCTACAACTCTGAACTCCTCCGTGTGCCCATGTACGAGGGCGGGGTTGCAGTTTCAGGTTTTCAACTCCTGCTGAAACATAATGTACCACTCTCTAAAATCTTTTTTAAAAAATCGACCTGCTGGGGACCGGTAGTGTTTTACCCAGGAGAGGATGATCATTTTTTTTTAAAGAGTATTGCTGAGAAAGTAACAATGCCACTTTGCTAAAATTTCTTAAAAAGAAAAGTCAATGAAAAGTCCCAGGGCATAGAGGAGAAACAGACTGTGAGGGAGTGTATGTGAGGCTAGGAGGACAAATCGCCAGAATACATACTAACCTTATTAGGGCACTTGGGAATGTTCAGATAGGGTCAGTAATCATTTAAACAGTGTGCCGTAAGGGTACAAATCACCAGATTTCATACCAACCTTATGAGGACATTTGGGATTTTAAAGACAAGGTCAGTCATAATTTAAACTGCAAAGTCTGTTTCAGACCCCCCCCCCAAATTTAGCATGGCCTTGTGTGGCAGATTGTGGGGCAGAGGTTTGTGCGACAAGGACGGGACAGAAATAACACACAATGGGGCTTAAGCAAACAAAGTTAAATAAAAACAAAAAATGGATACCTATAAATAACAATACAAACCAGCGAGAAACAAAAAACAAAACATCAGCAAAACATAGACGTCTTAGGTCGACAAAAGGACCCCAGCAAACTCTCTTTGCTGCTGTAGCAACCGACATGCAAGCAGTTACCGCGAAAGAATTTAAATCCATAGGAGGACATAAGCTTAACCAGGGTCAGCTGGTTTTCATTACTGAGGCCCATGTCAATTAGGAGACTGGTGATACGTTGCAATGGAAGCAGCTTAATCCAGTGTCTTCCCCTTGCAGATCTCCTGGCTGACCCCTCTGTCATACTGTACTGACTAGCATCTTACCTACGATCCATTTATACTAGAAAACATGCAAAAATCATTTCACACATCTGGGTTTATGTGACTAAATTAAGTTTTATAGCAGCTTCATCACTGATAGTGATTATCACACCCTGGATCCAATCCACACTGGCGTTTAACTGTCTCAGAACACCAAAAGGCTCGGGTGAAACAATAACTTCCAGGATAAAAATGTAAGATTTAAAAATTTGACAGCGATGGTTCTTCAATCAGTAAAAATGCGGAGCGTAATCAAATATAGCAGCATGTGCTTTCATTCTTAAGATCTCCCACTAAAAATACTTATCTTACTTTTGCATCGCACATATAATTACATACTGTACGCAAGGGTCACGGCGATAATAAAGAGCAAGATATTCTAAGCAATGAACAGGGCTTTAATGTAGCATAATAATGATGTTCATCATTCACTCTGGGGCACATAATCCTCCTTATAATGAATTTCAGAGGGGAGGAAGACTCAGCAAACCCTCTTCTTATTATGAACTCAATGGTCCAGCAAGCTTTAATCTCTCTTCTCTCAGTGCTGATGGTGATACTCAATTGTCATGCTTTGTTCAAGTTAATGCATGACAGGTAATCAATCCTTTATTTCGGGGTATGCTGTATTACAAACAGTTGAGCATAATGCTTTTAGCAGCGTTAGTGCTAACACTTATAAGACAGAGATGATTATGAATGGACTTCTATTTAAAGGGTGAGTAAAAGCTTCGCTCTGATACCAGTCTTATCTTCCAAAGCGAACACTTTCTGCTTTGAAGCTCAGTAGTACATTTGTTGGTGTCTTTATACCTCAATATTTTTATAAATGAGGCTGATGGACTTAGAAATAACGTAGCAAAAGTAATGTTATCATTCTAATGACACAGAATATATACAGGAGGTGAACAAAATAATGGAAAAAAGCAAACAATATAGTAATATTACTGCCGTAATAAAGAATTCAGCCACCCAATGCCTTCAGAACAGCTTAAATCCTTCTTAAAATGCTGTCATATAAGTTATGAACCATGTGTAGTGGAACATTGGACCATTCTTCAGGAATAAAGGCCGTTTCATTGATGAATGACAAAAGTGGAAATCCACTTTGCATTCTGCTCTCCAATACATCTCAAAATGGCTCAATAATATTTAGCCTTGGTGATTGGGGAAGCCGTAGAAGGCGTGTCACTCTTGGATTGGTTTTGGGTGTATGCTGCTAGTACCACCTTGGAAACAGGAACATCATGAAGAAACAGCGTTTATACCGCAGGGTGCATCAGATCCAGTAAAATGGCTTCATATCCCCTGGGTCTTCATGACCATTTAAAGCATAAAGCAATCATCATATCTAATGACTCCCGTGAGATGGCTGCCCATACCAATACACAATGTAGGAAAACGGGTGAAAGATGATTCATCAAACCATCCTACTTTTTTCTTTTGTTCAAAGATCTGCTCCTCATGGATGATCGTGCCTCTTGAGACATTGAACTTGCATACAAGTCATTTCTAAATGGTAGCCATGTTTGGCATATATTTTAGGATTTTTAAGACGGTTAATTAAGTATATTAAATAATACGTTAAATACTTCTGCAGTTTTTGTGACCAATGCACCTACGAAATGAGGACCGCATGCTTCTTTGAAAACTCACTTATCAAAGTGCTCATTTTGTAACCTCTTTCATTACTGACACTGCTGACTCAATCTAAAATGACTCAGCTTTGTAGCTGTGCTTGTAATTGTGATTTGTTCAGTGTTATTGTACTTTTTTTATGTGGTGTATTTGTCGTGTTGTCCACCCCCGTACCTTCAACAAATGTCTGTAGATGTATACACTAATGAGCCAAAACATTATCACCAACCCTAACTTAAGCGAACAACACTGACTATCTGTTAAAAATTGTATATGTCAAGGTTTGGGATATATTAGATGGTCAGCTTACTTTCAGTACTCGTAGTTGACATGTTGAATGCAGAAGAAATGGGGAATGGTAAAGATCTGAGTGACTGCGACAAGGGACAAATCATTATGGCCAGACAACTGGATCAGGACATCTTTGAAAGAGCAAAGCTTATGGAGGGCTCACGATCAGCCGTGGTGAGTTTCTACTAGTGGTGGCTGGTCAATAAATGGCACTAGGGTTCCACCCTCCCCGGTTAAAAATTGATTTTTGATTTTTCTTTCTTAAATATATATTTTTTATGTAAACAACAGTTACTTTTTAATTTTTGTCTGTGTATGTGCTGAAAATACATAATGACGTGTAATAAGTATTTAAAAAAATCATTATGCTTGTGGCCCCCTCTCACTCAGTCTTATTCAAGTATCTCTTCTTGGGCAACAGTGAAAACAGCCATTCCGTGCTGCAGCCTAGCCAATTACTGATATACGAAATTCACATAGCAACATAAATTTAGCCAATCAACGTCCTCAGGTCAGATATATAAAGGGTGTTTAATTTATCGCGTCAAGCAGAGTCCTAGGCTGGCATGAGGCCCGGAAAACGTAGTATTTGCTGAGGGCGCCAGACTACTAAGGGCACATTAGAAGAGCTGCAATAGTACTGCACAGTCGCCTTTGGCCGCCATCTTGGTGCAACCATAGTCAGTGTATACTGCATACTGTGACGCAAAATAACTTTATATGAATGTTACTGGACGTGACCCACGCACATTGAAAGCAAAATGGTTGTGAGCTGCCCCCTGTCCGTTATGAGAGTATGGTTAATTATATGGTTTTTCAAACATCCCGGGTAACACTGAAGCAAATGAAAGCGACTAAAGGTAATTTGATGATCGATTCATTTTTTCAGTGTCCGTGATGTTGACAGTCTCCTGTGTCTCGGGCTCACTGCTGGTGCTTAGTTAACGTTGCCTCTGTCATACAGAGCGGTTGGTTTGTCTAACTTGAAAGAATAAGAATTTAGGATATGTTTACAGGTGGCTTTTTGAAGGTTCAGCAAGATTTTGCGAGTCCTGTAATGATAATTTTAATTATTTATCAATCTGTTGATTTTTAATGCTAACGAAATAATTACTGACTATTTTTCAGAGCACTGGTTTTCTGCAGTTTGTGTTAAATTGTATTGAGGTGGTTACTGAGACTGAGTGAATATGATGCAAACAGCCCCACCTAGAATATCTTAAACCAGCCGCCACTGGTTCCTAGAATATCTTAAACCAGGGTCAACCAATAGGGTGTTGGGCAACCAAAACCTTTTCTTTGCGGGATGTAAAGGAAGGCTGTCTGGTACAAATCATTTTTTACGAGAGAGTCAATCATATTTGCATCATGTGGGTATATTGTCATAATGTTTTGGCTCATTGGTGTGGATATGCAGAGAAAAACTGAATAGAAGACAAAAATGCTAATATTTACAAACAAAAATGAAATATATAAAATACAATACAGAATGACAACATAGCTTTTTTAGTTGTGCTTTAAATGTTTGTGCAAGGTCCACACGGAAAATCAAACAGTTTTATATACGGTTCTTATTGAATTGGATGAAGTACAAGCCAAGCAAAATCAGAGGGGAAAACATAGTCTGCAAAAATTTTTCCAGGAATTTGTTTATATTCGAGACTCATTATCCACGAAAACTTCACATCTTGCTGGAACAAGTATACTAATAAAGACAATTAAACTCTTGCAGTAAGTGCAATTTTGAGAACATACATTAATGGAAATGGAATCGTTCCCCCGAGAGATGACTATTATCTGTGACTGTTTATGTGAAACCAGGAAAGAGGCATAGCATGCAGAGCAGTTATTGAGCATCAATATTGCCTACAGAGTGCTTTCAGACATCACTCTTCTTTTTAAATATAACAGCACCTTCTTTATTACTCTGTAATTTCTGGCGCAATATCACTATTCCTGTGTCGTTAAATTGACTGATTGTATTCCAAGTGACCCAAAGAATTAAACATACGGCGCAGTTGTAATTACCCTTTTGCACATGAAATTATTGCTGACATAGTTTTACTTTTTACCTCGATTCATTTATTTAGCGGGAGCACACTCTCCTTTGATCTGTATATGTAAACATACATTTGATGTAGGGGATTAATTTTTCTAAGAATGGGGCTGCTTCTCTTTGCTTTGTTAGCTTATTTTCTGGCGACTGTCTGTCTTCATTTTAAGTTCATCATAACAGATCTAAGTCTGAATGACATAAACAGACCGTGATGCATGTGCTTTAAGTCAAGATCGGGAGGATGCTTCTTCCCCCCCCCCGCCTTTCCCCGTGCGTCCGTTTTTAGAGCACCCTCTGCATTCGGCTGCAGGCTGAGCGATAGCGAGTCACGTCTCTCTCCGGACCCCGTTGCTATGGCGAAGCATTTAACCTAAAATAGTCGAGCGGTAGTAAAAAAGAAAGAAAGAAAAAAAGTTTAAGGGCGCGCGCCGGTTACACCAGGCGAGGCAGAGCGAGTATCATTTGCCACACCACAGCGCACGCATGCAATTTTTAGTTATTTATTTTTTAAAAGAGCATTAATTTCCATCAGAGGTGGACATTTCAGGTCCAGAAAGTAAAAATCCAAACCAGGATTTTGTTTCAACCAAATAATTCACCACTCT
>JAODLC010000002.1:1184919-1223078 GCA_026781145.1 Hippopotamyrus pictus
CCCCGACAACCACCACAAGCAGGTTCACGGTGACATAAAAGCTTTTGATGATGCAAAGACCACACCATCTAGGAAGCTAGAATGTCTAAGTGATTCAGGAGTTTAAACATCAACAAATAAATATATCACAGTAACCCTTCATGTTTTTGACGGATATAATACTATTAGAGCATAATTTAATGAATTAGTAATTGCTGTTAGGAAACTGTTGACGAATTTTTTAACAACATACAGATAGAATAGCTATAAACTCATACTATTACGTAATACGGGCTTTACCGTAATTTGTTTTGAAGTGAATATAGTCCGCATTACAGGTAAATGTGGGATAAACTGTGTTTAAAAATGAATGAAAGTATATCCATATTAATATTCAACATTGTCGTGGATTCCCTTTGAAGTTTGACAGTTGAAGAGTAACTGCTCAGAAAGAATCAACATAACATAAAAAAGCAGATGTGTGTCAGGGACTCGAACACGATAATATTGAGAATGTTGCAGCTGATGAATTATTCTTACGTAGGTCTCGATGTCTTACTGTAACCCTTAGTTAATATGCTAAATTTTCCTTCAAAAAAGGATTGAATTTAATATTTAATGTTAATTATTTGATTTTGCATTGAGTGCATTCTTTGCCTAGAAAAACAAGATAGCTTATGAATACAACAGCATTATTGTTGAGAGGAACATCCTAAGACTCAATAAGGGAAAACAACAACATCGAGTCTTTCTGGAACTATTAACTCATATATCTAATATGCAGCCTTAGAATGGTATGTATTATGTCAATGAATTTAGACTTAATGATATCCTTTCTGTAAAACAAAAAATCTGTTGTAGTAGTCAACATTAGCATCAGACTGTCCAAAGAGTAGCAGCCTCCACATTTGACCAACGTTTCCATTTTTTAAATACCAGATGGGTTTGGTTATAATTTGTTGCCTGTATTTTAAAATCTATCTTCTGTTAAGACTCTTACTCATTTTCATTAGGCCTGCTGATAAAATGTGTATTGTGAGTGACAGTAATAGTGTTATACAAATGAATCTTTTCAAAACCTAGTCCGCTAAAATCGCTTCTGAAATTCGAGTCGTATCACTAGAACAGACATTAAAGAGAACGCTGCAAAAAGCCAGACCATTTTGCTGACCCATTTGGTCTCACCCACGTCAACCCACATCAGTCAGTCATTCCCATATCCTCTTCCAAAGGTACCGTGGTGTCCCATTTCTGGAAGGTGCAAAGTCCAGGATGGTGACCTTTAAGGATGCTCACCATTAGTGAGCATTACCTTTAAGATAGCCTAACAAGCAATCTGACATGTCCATTAAAAATACAGCAGACACAGCCCCTTTAATGGATATGCAGTATATAATGGGCTTTATAAATGTATAACTCTGCACTGAAGACATAAATAAATTCTTTTTTGTTTGTATGTTGTATATGGAGGAAAATGAGCAGAAACGCAGTGTTCAGATTATCGGCAGTCCCTGTTAACAAAATGTAGAAGACATTGTAACTGATAGTTTATGCTACTTTCAAATTAAACTGAATTTTTAGTTGTTAGCACATCTTACCTACATATATTTAAAAAGCAGCTAGCTAGATACTTCCAAGAATTACACTCTGTTGATATACAAATACAAGTACATCATCCAGATGTCGTACAACTGTGTCCAAACATTTGTGTCTACGTCGCTTTCATGTTCCATTAAGTACTTGTGGGATTCCACACTCAGAAATGCATCACGAAAGTGTCTATTTTGAATAGTCCTTTGACTGCACAGGGTAATTTAGGACAAGCCGCTAGGACCTGGGCTTAAATCAAAGCCGTTTTCAAACACACATTGATTACTTTGATTAAAAACAGCACATCCTGTGTTTGTTAGGCAGATACCACTTAAAACTAAATTAAAATAATAGGAAAAGGCCTTCTGCAGTTCTGTTGTTAGCTTGAGATTTTGGACAGAGATGGGCCGTTCCCCTTTTCTAAGTCAATACGCCATAAGGAGTATTTTTTTCTTTTTTTTCTGAAATCCTGGGATAGAAGGGAATAACAGGAGATAACATAGGTAATGATCTGTGACGGGGATTCAGGGCCGAAGTACAGCATGAATGAGCAGATGTTAGAAAGCAGCATGCACATGTCAGTATGCAGACTCCCCGACAGGAAAGGCCTGCCGTTATTTAGTAGTAGCGTATTTAGTGATACAAATACGAGTACTGCTGACTGCTACTGCTACTGCTACTGCTAACTGCTACTGCTACTGCTGACTGCTACTGCTAACTGCTACTGCTGACTGCATCTGCTGACTGCTACTGCTTACTCTACTGTTGTGTACAACATGATTTACCATGCTTGTTTTTAATGAATACATGGTCATTGATAGTTCACATATACGAAGACGTAGAAAAAGCCCTATTTTAGTATCATTTGTTAGTTCCTACGTTTAACTGTGATTAGTCAGTGAAAACCAGAATTAGCTACTCATGACATGGATGTTTCACATTAAGAATGCAGAGAAGGTTCCTTGTTAAAGTCCAAAGAGCCGCTTCCTTCACAGTCTCTTTAAAAAGAAATCCTGAGTTTGTGTAAATAAAGAAATAAGTAAGTATATTATCTGTCAAGTTAATATCTGTTCCATAAAGTAAAACCTATTTATCTTTAACAGGGATAATTTACTTGCAGATGTAAAGCACGAAATGTGCTGGTATCTAGGCATCATAGTCGGTGTTCTGTAAGAGGCCACGGATGTCATTTGGATATGCAAAATGTGTGGGCACCTTGGTGTTAGCGGGGTTCCCGTTAATGAATATGTAAATCGAGAACATCCCAGGAGAGTCCACAAAATATTGGGAGGCACGTATGTAAATATATGTATTGAACATTGCACTGTGATTAATCAAGGTGATTTACAAGTGCAAGGCACAGTATATTTAACAAGCAGTCAAAGCAGGAGGTAATTTTGGCCCGTGAACAATATTTCAATAGTCGCAAGAGCATAATGTACAGAAAAAATGATAGACCAACAATTCAATTAAAATTAAAAATGATTCACCTTTAAACGATTCTTCAATGCCAAGTGGAAGAGTTACTCAAAACTGATGCAACCTGTTGTCAGCTATAACTACAGAGATATACTCAGCTAGTGTTAGACATTCCTGGTGTTTCCCCAGATCATTCACCACTCAGTTAATTAATGTTTCACTTTTTGTCACATGTATTCAGGGAATACAGTGAAATTCTTATAGCACAGTTGTGTGTGCGTGCGTGCGTGTCTGTCTGTCTGTTTGTGTATGTGTGTTTGTGGGGGGCTGCAGAACAGCTTTCCATCATTGACCCCCCACTGTATTAAGTAAATAGAGCCAAATACATCTAAAAAAGATTGAAAAAGGTATATAACTGCAAGATAAGGATGAGTATAAATAACTGCAGACCAAGCACATTAACATTATTTAGAAGTATGAGTAATAGAGGCGGCTCTTGTGAGTGCTTGGTGCGTTTATGGCTGAGAATTCACAGAAGGAATTATACCCATTCAGTGAGGTAGGCTGTTGATCCCCCATCTGGACATGATAGAGATGGAGTGTAGCTGGGGGACTGCGGGTGGCTTACACAGGCCTCTGAAGGTTTTCGCCTCTTTAAAGGATTGTTTATGAAACAGGTTGGATGAGTTTTGACTAGTTGCGTAGTGAGAGCTTCAAAGTCATAAGTTTTAAGTCCCCCGTCGTAGAATATGTGACGCAACTACTGTACGCTTTCGTTGGTAGAAGCCGTAATCCGTGTCTGAAGGTCTTTTTGAGGTCTTCTTCTAAAATAAACTTTTAATAACCGCATGTCTCATGCACAGTTTCATCTCAACGTGGTATACCAGACAGAAACAAAGTATAAATCGATGATTTGGAGGCAGAGTTCAGAGAGTAACAGAGCCACTACTGCCTGGTACTGGGAATTGTCCAGTCAAGCAATTCCAGAAAGCAATATAATATAGATAAGCCCATATGTTAATTAAGGCTTTTGCAGCTGGTGTCATTTACATAATTACCTTTAGTAAATCACCCTCTAATACCATGGTATATCTGTTGCTTATGCAATGAAACATGCGTTCTCTGCCCTTTTGTTCCATCTTAGTAAATCAGCTCCTCTGAGTGTAAAATGCAGCTTCTCCTCTGCCAGAACATTGAATTCATTTGTAAACAATAGAGCACACATAATGAACGCATCTATTTTTAAGGATAACGCTTTGATTTTTTTGTTTCATCAGTTTGATTGTTCCCTAATGTTATTTTGTTAAAATGGATAGGTTTTGTTTAAATGATGCATGCATAAAAAAATGGTGGGGACACCATGCCCTCTTTATGCATGGCGAATGCTGCAGGAAATACATATTTCAGTTTTATAGGCAGTATTACTGTAAGTATCAGGTGTGTCATTCAGGAAGAATTAAAGTTTTAAGCTGTATGCAGATGGTCCATTAGTTGTTATTCTTGTCAAGTTGTTCTTTGCATGCAATTTTGATTGGAACCAATGGATTTTTTTGTTCATTCTGTGAACTATTATTATAAATATGAAGGGTCACCTCTCTCCATAGAAGATTTAGCCACATCTTAGCACAACTGTAACAGCAGTGACTAAGGGGGGGGGGGGGGGGGTGTGTTGATAAAAGAGCCGAGTCAACTGCCTCTCAAAGACGATTCAGAGAAAATAATGGACACTATATTGTGAAAAAGGTTATTTTGGGCTGTAATGTACTGATGTAATTACCACTTACTTAAGACCAAGCGAAGGCCAATTCCATGTGTCACACAAGTCCCTGGGTAAGTCAGAGAAATACAATCATACCCAGACGCTACGCTAACAGAAGAGAGCAGCTCCATTTAGGATTGGAGGCCAGGACTAGCATTCAGAATGTAAGCCAAGCGTCTGATGACCCTGCCAATAGGCCGGTTATCCTACAGAACAATACGTTTCACGATGATCATTTTTCGTCAATTTCAGGGTAACATGGTAGCTTAATGGTTAGCACTGCATGCTTGCATCACCAGGGTTTGCAATTTGACTCTGGCTTCTGGGGGGGGGGCATGTATATATTACACTGTGGGGCCCAAGTCTCTCCGCAATGTGATAAAAACGTGTTATTTTGACCTTATAGGGAATTTTTTTTGGTTCCCACAAGGGGAAGCTGCACTTGTGAATGCAGTCAAAAAACTAAAAATGGTAAGTCTGGTATTTTGTTTGGTTACTTTGCTTAAGGTTAATGCCTAGGTAGAGATTATGTTTCTCATAATTGGTATTAGGGTTATCATCCGGTTATGCCCATAAAAATGAATGGAGAGTCCCCACAAACATATAGATAGCCAATCTTTCTGTGTGTGCGTGGTGCGTGTATCTGTGAGTGTGTCAGGAATCTGAAGATTCTCCCTGTGTTTCCTCTTGCAGTCCAAGAAACACCTTTATAGGCAAACTGCTGTCCCTACGTTGCCCATGGTGAGTATGTGTCCCACAGGAGTCTGACTTCCCATCCATGGTGTTTGATTACCTTCTGCCCTGTGAAGCCAAGTATACCCCCAGTTCCACACCATGTTATGTATGGATAATTGAATGAAACTGAATAGGTATATGAGATTATAACCTAGAAAGCCTTTATTCCAGTGGTACTACTCATCACATATTTACTCTGAGTAATGCAAGATCAGTATTGCTAAAACCGTAGCATATATAGCAGATGACATGGCAGTGTCAAAAGGGAGACCAAGAGGGATTCCTACAATGTCCTTTTTATTTAGCACTTACAGCAGGGGTGGGGGTATTTTTAATCTGAGGTACAGTGCAAACATGTGTGATATGCATAGTAATTTTGCAGGCATGGGGGAGATCAGATATCCTATTATGCACTGAAGAGAAACTCGGCCGCCTCCGTTTGCCCCACAAAGAATCAGATGCTCTCCACAATTACGCTCAGAATTTAGCCAGTTATTTAATGGCATGTCCCAGAAACTGTGAACTGATTTTATGGCCACTGTAGGCACAGTATGTAAGTAACAGATGTATAAAATAAATTAGCTAACATTTTTGTCTCAGCCGCTACATGTTTTCGTTTTCTAGAACAAAATATGCTAATTATTATTACTGATAACATCATTAGGCTTATAATTATATATTATTAACATGAATATATGTATATACTAACATATAAATAATAATAGTAACTATTGTTGTTAGTATTATTACTGTTAATGTTATTATTATTCAGAATGCTGCTGTATAATGAATGAACTATATATCTTTGCCTAGGTTTGTGCCTAAAGGCATTTGGCGTGAGCTAAATTCAGTATGAACTATACTGCTGAGTCTGCTTTATTGCTCAGAGTTAGGTTTTCCGACTATCTGAAATAATGTCACTTTTGTCATTGTTACTAGGCATGTTAAATGTTAACTAAGCACATTTATATTCCACCTACCCTGCAATGGTGATTTCTCTGATATATTATATACTTATATTTCTTAATAATATGCTTCTGTCAAACCACTTTGCCGGTCACTGTTGATGAGTTCAGCAATAACTATCACAAATCAGTATTTAGTCCAAAGCACAGAAAATGGGCCATCCATCCATCCGTCCATCCATCCATCCATCCATCCATCCATGCATCTTGTAACTGCTTATCTAATATACATACAGGGATACAGTGTTTTAATGCTACTCATTTATTATGACCTATATGCACTGATGAGCCATAACATTAAAACCACTGGCAGATTAAATAAATGGCACTGATTATCCCATTACAGTGGTGCCTGTCAAGTATTAATCAGTCAGTTCTTGATGGTTGATGTATTGTAAACATGAAAAATGGGCAAGCATAAGTATCTGAGCGACTTTGACAAAGGTCATGTTGTGATGGCTAGACGACTGGGTCAGAGTATCGCCAAAACGGCAGGTCTTGTGGGGCGTTCCCAGTATGAAGTGGTCAGTACCTACCAAGAGCGGTCCAAGGAAGGCCATCTGGTGAACCAGTGATGTGGTCATGGGTGCCCAAGGCTCATTGATGTGCAAGGGCAACGAAGGCTAGCCTGTCTGGTCAGATCCCACGGGAGAGCCACTATAGCACAAATTTATGAAAAGCTATGATAGAAAGGGGTCAGAACACACAGTGAATCACTGCCTGCCGTGTATGGGGCTGCATAGCCACAGACTGGTCAGAGTGTCCATGCTGACCCCTGTCCCCTGCGGAAAGTGGCTCCAATGGGCACGTGAGCATCAGAACTGGACCATGGAGCTACGGAAGAAGCTGTCCTGGGGTGGCGAGTAACATTTTCTGTTGCCTGAAGTAGACAGTGGGTGCATGTGGATCATGGCAGCAAGATATACTGTGGGAAGAAGGCAAGCCAGCAGAAACAGTGTGAAGCTCTGGGCTGGGAGACCTTGGGTACCAGCATTCATGTGGGTGATATTCCGGCATGAATTCCGACTTAAAGAATATTGCAGACCAAGTGCTTCCCTTCTTGGCAACGATATTCTCCGATGATAGTGGCTCCTTTCAGCAGTATAATGCAGAGCTGTTACACAATATCAAGCAAATGGTTTCAATGTTGATCATTGGTCGCTGTATACACACAGTGGCCACTTTATTAGGTAGGTAGGTAGTGTCAGGTAAGACCCCCCCCCCCTTTTTTTTTTCTCCAAAATCACTTCAAAAGTTGATGAGTTGCATCTGGTGATGCCTTTCTGAGCTGTTATTTTTACATTTCTGACCTTCCAGTTAATTTTAACGAGTCTGGCCATTCCCCTGTGACCTCTCTCATTAACAAGGAGGTTTCACCCACAAAAATTCCCGTAACCGGTTGTTTTTTCTTCATTCTCTTTAAACTCCAGACACTGTAATATGTGAAAATTCCAGGAAGGTGCTGTTTCTAAGATGTTGTAACCGCCACGTCTTGCTCCATGTTTAAACTGATCCTCTTGATCCTGTGTGTTCTATATATTCAGTTGCAGTTATGTGATTTACTTTTTGGAGGGTCAGGATGTTTGTGCTAATGAGCAGCTAAACCAAACAGAATGGCCTTTGAGTCTTTGTCCATTTAAGAATCTGCTTTGTGATCTTCTGCATGTCACACAGTCAATAGGACAAGAGACAGAACTGTCATATGTCAAACCAAAAACTCCATTACACGATATTAAATCCCATATTTTGCATAGAACTAAATATAACTTACAGGCAATACCTGTGCCGCCTAGTTCTTAATGTTACGAATAACTTTGTTGCAAACAAAACCATTTTTATTTTGCAAGTTGTAATGTTAGAAAGTATGTTTCTGATAGTTTTAGTCTGAAGATTTTCTTTATTCATTTCTAAACTAAGGCACTGGCCCTGCTTGCTTGTTTACAGTTTTATGGTTTACTTATTTCCACATGGGAACAGACACAAGTAATGCAATTAGGCCTTTGTGCCTGAGGAACAATGCTATTGAAATATGCATCGGTCAAGAAGTATTAAACATTTAACAGTCTCAGCAGGTTAATGTATTGTTTTGTTCTTTTTTCCCTCTGTGGAACATTTTAACAAACAGGCCTCGCAAATCTTCTGAGGGCAAAACCATCTCTATAGATTTGGTACAAGAACACACTATTGTGGCTTGTCTTTGCTGAAAAGAAACAGTTCTGAGACGCCAACTGGTTAGTGCCACAGACAAGGAGTGTATCACGTGAGACAAATCCCTGTAAACCTATGGACTATATGGGCTACATGCAGAAATGCCCAAACAAGCTTCTTTCATAAATGAGCAAGTAACTGTCAGCATTTGCCGAACCTTCATGCATTATACAGTTTTGGTAAAATAAGTGATGATTTTAATGAAAACCAATGCATTCCAATAAAAAATATAGCAATAATTTATTTTTGTATGTAATTTATACCTATCTGTATTAATAAAAATATTAAAATATATTGATTTATACACAAAGCACATACAAAAAAAGCCATTCATCATAATTTCAAAAGCAAAGCCATCATAAAGTACCATTTAATGATTAATGTCATATATGGGCTGCAAGATGGACAGAAGGACTAAGAGGTTAATTATATCACATCTTGGGGTCAATTGCTTTGCTCTCAGCTTTCATCGAATAATCTCTTTGCTGGATCCCAAATCCGACAAGGCTGCCACTGGCCAATATTTTCAGACCTCCTTATCGGTCTGGCACAACATGTTCTTCAGCAGCTGCTTGACGTACAAGACCAAATGTCAGTCTAGAAGCTGAAAAGAATACTTTGTCCTTAATGCTTTCCATTTGGAACGTTAAGGGAGAGAGTCATTGCTTATTGACCATTACCGGTGGGATGTGAATTTCCAACAAGTGTGGCCTTTGGATTTCCTTCCCGAAACGATATTCTTATTACTACAAAGAATAGTAAAAATGGCTATAATAATGATTATAATAATTGCACATGAAATATCCAAAGTATGTTTTGTGTAGAAATTAGGAAAATATTACAGAATGACCTACCTGAGGGTAGACAAATCAGATATCTCCAGCTACATAGTTATTGAATTTGTTTTTCAATTAATAACAATAACTTCTCTTTATGGTTCAAAACCAAAAATCACAAACTATGTCAGAGTGAAAAATAGCATTGTTTTCAAAAACGAAATGACCTAAAAACCAAATCCCCATATTCCCTGGAGTATTTAGTAATCTCTAGCTGTCATAAGTAATATTTCAAATAATTTATCAATTAAAGGGAGTCATGGAAATTATGGCATATTTATTCTAGACCTACTCATCAAACTCCAGAGTCCAATCAACCTACTTTCATTTAAAATCAGCAAACTCTTTGTAAATGTATAATTTGTCCTTCAGCGAACTGTATGACTTGAAGGGAAAATGTTTAAGGTCAGATATGCTATGCTGTCTGAATTATGCATTACCTTATAACCACAGAATAGTTCAGGCAGAACATTAAAGAGGAAATTCACCTAAAAATGGCAGCAAGCTAATTTTGTTCAACGCCAGATCATGTTCTACTAATAAAAAGGAAATCATCCTACAAGTACTTTAAACAGAAAACCAGGGCATTGCTTTAGAAAAAAAAATCATTTGCTGATGTCATCAGAAGGTGTTTGTCTTGATTTGAATGGGTAATCAATGAATGAATGAATGAATGAATGAATGAATGAAGGAAGGAAGGAAGGAGGGAAGGAAGGAAGAAGGGAATGTTCTGCAATTTTTTTCTGTGCCAATGCCATATGCCTGTACTGTTAATCAGTATTCGACTTGTTAACATTCAAATAGCAATCAATAATATCGAAAACTGTTTAAAATGTTTTTTTCATTGATATTTAACATTGAAACATTCACACACTGAGTTAACTTATTTCAATATTAGTACAGATTCATTTTTGTAAATAAGGAAATCACTGAGTTGATGTATGTTGGTTTGCCACTAACTGCAGCATTTAATGTTCCTTTGGATCACTAGTAGCAATCACTCGTGAAACTGTGGCTGCAAATAATTCTGCTTTGCTAGAATTTGGTGGAAACAGGTGTGAAAACTGTTGCCTCTGTGACTTCAGTAATATTAGCATTTCTATCAACCTTCAATTTAATTAAATTGATAAGACCTTCAATTGCCATTCAGATCCCAGAAAACTGCTTTATGCCCATGCTAATTACTTAAGTTCTGTAAATAATTTTGTCCATTTAATTGTCAGAGGCCAGTGGGGGTAGTCTAGTGTCCCCAGTTTATGAGAAATGCATTAATATTTGACTGTATAGTTCTTCATGCACCTGATGAAAATGACTGGATAGCTGATAGTCTACCAACCCCCCCCCCCATCTTTTCTTAGCCATTTTAATTGCTTGTGTAATTTAGAAATACATTTTACTCCAAACGAGTTTTTCAGCCTTTCAGGCAGGGCGGGTGGCTCCGTATCTATTGTCTGCTTTTGATCATGGAGATTGCACCTGCTCCACTGCCCCGGAAACGCTGCCTCGCGGCTCTGCTGCAAACCTCCTTTCATTACTCATTACTCTTTGCCTGTATAACGTGTATATACTAATAAGGGGTCTGTCTTTTCAACATTAACCCAAGGTTACTGGACGTCGGTCTCTCCCCTAAGCACTTGTCCAGTGTAGCTTATACCAATAAGTACAAGGAATGTTTCCGGAAACATGATGTACAGGATTCCAGTCCACATCAGCCCCCACCCCCCATAATTAAAAACAAGGACAAATTAAGATCACTCAACACTGACTTCCATAGGAAAAATTTATTTATCAATATGCAATATCAGGTTGGCTTGGCACATGGAATTCAAATTCCATTGTAACTGGTTATTTTGAGTAAAAGCTGCAAATTCGAACGAAACAAACGAACAGTGAGACATCTGTTGAGCGATACGAAAAACATCAATTCACAGGGATTGAGTACATGTACTTAGAACTGTATCTTTAACAGAAAACTGTTACCGAGGCCAGGGGAAGTGAGCAACCAGTCTTACAGCATGGCGGATCAACTGGGAATTTTAAATAATAAAAATAATAATTATAAGAACAATAATAATAATAACAATAATGATGATGAAAAATAAAAACGTTTCTTCCCAGCAGCTCCATGCAGGCGGAAAAATGTGAAAATTAGATACTGTTTAGCTATCGATGGAAGTTCCGTTCGCATCGTTGTTTTGCGACGCGGTAAACAATCTGGGCTGCACTGGCCGGAACGGTGATTATTTCTGCTGATATCAGAGGGACTTCCCTGCGGTGGCTGGTGTTTATTACACAGAGTGCATGGATAATATTGTGATAATATTGTGGTATTCCACAGAGATGGATTGTTCAGCTTTGGGCTCATGGAGCAGTGCAATAATGGTATGCGGGGGACTCATTACTCCCCGGCAGAAAAATAAAAAATAAAGTAATAACCAGGCTAAACCAAATGCTTTGGGGGGGGGGGGGAGTGTCTGATGAGCAGGCAGTTGCACAATTAGCTCCCTTTGTTTTAGGCTATATGCTCACAGCGTAAGCGTGTAGAGGGTGCGGACAGCTTCTGGGACCAGTAAAGGGATACGGTTAATTCTCAAATGTACGCCGCTGACACCCGGAGGAAATACTTGTGTGAAATCAAATTTCTGCTACTGCCAAGACTCAAAGGTGGAACACACATGTTTCGTGGTTCCGAAGGCAACATGTGTTTCTGACCAGTTGTTCACTTAACCTGTAGAAGGTTCACTACCCTGTTGTGATGTGTGGTCACCGTGTCACAATGGCGAGCGGGAACTGAACAAAAATGGAACACACATTTCTAAGCTTTGTCTCCCGTATGCCGTGGATGATGCTGAAAACAATATGGAAAGTATTTGCTGTGTAGTGAACCTTATAAAGTACTATTTCCTGGCAATACGTGGCACTTCAGACAAATTCATATGATGCGTAACACCGACTCTAAGAGGTTCTGTATTACTGTTCTTTTCTAACAAAAAAGTGAACAAGAAAATAATTGAAAAGTTTATACAAAATGCCTTAAATGACAAATATTTACAAAAATTCTGCATTAAAAAATCTATATTTTAATTAAATGGGGTCCTAATAAATCGTACTTATCTATTTTAACATATTTACAGTTTCAATTTCATTTTTGCCAAATTGTAAAGTGATAACAATGAATACCATTCAAATAAAATAAAATTAAAACAATACCACAAAAATGTCAAAAAGTGTCATACGTAAATTGGCATTTCAAAATGCATTTTACATGCTGAAAATGTTTATTCTGTTAAAAATAAACAGTATGAATTAATGCAAATGTCAGGGCCAACATATTCTGTGAACAACGTATAAAAAAAGTTTTTAGGAGACTGATATGACACATACTGAATGTATCCAGATCAGAGAACAGCAGTGACATTTTTTCCTGCAACTAGAGGCTAAAAATCAGGACGCTATAACAAAACCAAACCATTTTAATAAAAAATGTCACATCTAACTGTAAAGACAGTGATTTTTCCAAAATATAAATTTGTTCATTGCTCTGAAATCATCTCAGCTGTGGCCTTCCAATTACAAACGTAACCTAAATTCATGTTGCTTCACCAAGCAAAAAATCTGCTTGACATCCATTTATTTATTAATTTATATTATTTTATTTTTTTTTATTCCGCCTGTGTCCCTGTCTGACTTCTGCTCTGGTTCTTCCTCTTTAATTATACCATGTAAGTCTTTTAGCACTCGTGTACTGACTGAAGCAGGAGCTGGTAAAGACAAACACACACACGCACACACAAAAAAATGGAGGATTTGTTCAAAAGGCATTGGTAACCTGCAGTGGGATTCACCTTATCACTGGCAGAAAATAAGCGGAGTGGAATGTCTGACAAAGTCATGCTGCTTGGTATTCTCGTGCTGTCCCTAAAAGGGAGCCTGTTTCTTTCTTTCTCCCTAGAAGCTAACCGGTAGGTGGGCGTATACAACATATCGACAAATAGCTACACGGAGCAAGCTCAAGAAAGATGTAACAACTTGTTTAAATTAACAAAATGCTAGTAACTGAACAGCAGTGAATCTGTATACTTTATAACTGATCTATAGTGTTATCCTTTAACTTGTATTTGTAAAAAAAAAAAAAACTGCATTGAGATAAAACAAGCCCGTCTACAGCCTGGTGGCAGAGCACTAATAAATAATATTTCTCTTTAGAGAACTATTTTTGTTCTAGTTATTGTGTGTCTATATGGAGCAGGAGACACCCGAACAGAAGGCCTATCTGGCAATTACTGTAATACTCTTCATATGACGTGTGTGGCAAAGGGCCTTTTCTCAGGGCGCTGCGAGTTTGATCGTATCCCATACTGCAATGAATCACCACGTTGCCACAGAGAACGAAAAAGGTCTATGGGTGCTGAAGGAAAAGAGAAAAAAGGTGCACACAAACCACAAAACAAAACTTCAGAATAAACACTCTTAATTCCTTCTCTTCTTAAAACCTGACTTCAAAACACGTGGATTCGTCAGGACGTCACAAACGAGGGCGCTTACCATGCTGAGGCCGGAAAGATCTCCACTTTCTCTGATAACATCTTAAAAAAATTAAAAAGTTCCTACCTTCAACAAATTTGTTCGTGCTGCCCCCCCACCCCACCACATCTTTTGGAGGGTGGACAGACAGCACCGAAATTTATTATTCTTTTTCTTAAGTAGTTCTGGAGATCTGCAGTCATAACTTTTTATCGGTCACGTCCGACTCGCACCTGGCAAATCTTCAGCACGAGCCACAGCCGGTTTGGCCCGTTAAATTTGTCTTTGGGATGCCACAGGCACACTGTTCTTGTCTGAACACAGTTAGGCACCACCGGGCACTGGTAAGACTGACAGCACTCGTAAATACCTTTCTTGGCGATGCTTCAGGACCGAACGGACAAAAGGAAATATGAATGTTTTTTTTTTTTGCCTTACGAAAGGCAATGACCCCCCTAGAGTTATGGCTCACACGTAATGTTTCTTCGCCAAATAAATGCGCTGCTACTGAGATATGATAACATGAAATACAGGAATATTTACCGTGATATACTGTAAATGCAAAGAACAAAAAAGAAAAACCTGACGAGCAGAATTATGAGAAGAAAGCGAGTTAACTTTGATGAGAATAATGCAAGGTAAACATCATAGTGTGCAAGAGAATGGTGCTGCTGTATCTGTCACAATGTGCCCTGTTACCTGAGCAATTCAGAGTGGCTTCAGCTCGGCGATGAAGCCAGCGAATGACAGACAGCCTGCAGGTGCAGGTTTTCAACTTTCTGGACATTACCCTGTTCCTTCTCACTACCACACAAGGAGAAAGGCTACTGATTCAAAAGCCTAAACCATGTATCCCATCTCTTATTTGCTATCCAGAAATATACCATGGCTAAGACCAGGGAACATGTGACTGCTTAATACATCTGTAGGTTAACAGGAAACAGGGCGCGGACAGGGAGAAGACCTAGACGGCCTGCTGCTGGCCCACACAGGAGAAATTTTAATGTCCTGACAGCAGTCTTTATGTAGACCTTCTGACTTTCTATTACTCTTTTACGTTTTTATCTTCACTGGTCATCGTTTAAATGTCCCCCAGCTTCAGAAGGTCTAGGTAGTAAAAAAAAAAAAAAAAGTAGGCCATAATTTCCTAAAATCCAAACGTCCTACAAAATATCACCGCTGCACTCTCCCCTCCATCTTCACACCTTGTAATAAATGTTAGCGGGGCTCTGGGGGGGCATCTCCTGGACTATGTAGACTGGGTGCCCGTAATCGCCGCTCACTTTCTCGTAGTGCGGGCAGTAGTTGTTTTCTGTAGTCCGTAGAGGGATGATGATGTCGCTGGGCTCAGAGCCGGCGTTCCCGGAGCACTTGGGGCTGGCCAGCGTGCTAAGTGTCAGCGCTGCCGCTCGCTGCTGTGTATGCTTCCTCGCTCGCTTCCGGACCTTGATCAGCAGAATGATCAGGAAGATGATGATGAAGAGGAAGATGACGCAGCCTGCCCCGATGGCTGCAAAGAGAGCCGCCTTAGAGCCGAAGATGCCCTCGTCCGTAATCGTCTTGTTTTGGTTGATGCTACCTGTTGGGGGACAAAGGGAAATGGTTAAAGAAAAGCTTTTCAAACAGATGAATCCCGATGAAATCTTATCACTTTCTTTGTTTCCAGGACTGCAGGTGCTAAGAAACAATAAAGACAAGAACAAAAATGGGGATAAAAAAACTGGAATAAGCCAGCAGCTGCTATAGCAGCTAAGGGTAAATTAATTAACAGCTTCAACAGGTAATATCGAAAGCTCCTTCCCATTGTTTTGACGACAAAGCCCTTAATGATTGTTCACAGGCAGACGGTATAAAATCAGGCTCTCCCTGTTAAGGGTCTCAGGCTGCATTAGCTATTGGGTTCAGATGCTCCATCCATTGTCTATGAAAGACCTACAGTGGCAGGGCAAATTGCAGCTAAGAGGCCTACTTCATGTCATGGGGAAAGGATAAGGCTTCTACAGCAGACACACTTACTGAAAGACACACAATCACAGACACAGAAGTGTCAGTCCATGCAGAACCATTTTTAATTTTCCCTTCCAAAACAACAACAAAAAGATTAACATTCACTAAATCCTTTCAGATCCAGCATTCAAGTAACCAGCACAACCATAAAATACCACTAAAATTGATAATAATAAGTATAATAACACTATCTTACAAATGATTTATACAAAACTAATTGAAACTGAAATAGCCAAGAAAAGCAGCATGATTTAGTTGTATTTCTGCCTGTTCCACCATTTGCTTCACGATTTCGAATATCAAAATACTCAAATGATGGCAGTGACATTGCAACATTTTAAAATAACTATACTATAACAATTACTCTGTGTATGAAAGGATTAAAGTAATTGCAAAAAAAAAAAAAAAAAAAAAATGTATTACAAATGTTTTTCAAGAATAACACTGAACAATCCGGAAAATTCAACTATCAGGCCGTGCCTCAGTCCATGACGTTGTCGCATATGAGAACTTTTACTGTATTTTTTTGTTTTGTTTGTAAAATGTCAGGGGTTATCTGGCTTGAATTGAAACCATTAACACAACTGAATCTAATCTTGATCTTCATCTACTTTGCAGGGGAAAAGAAAAAAAATCCAAGTCATTAAACAGAGACAAGCTTGTCTTTTTTTATAACTAGCATGTCTCCTGCATAGCTCCTTTCTCTACCCTGCACCCTACACTATTTATACTCTGCCGCGTCCCACGGACCACAATCTCGGCAACAGTGCGCACAAACAGCCTCCGCGGCCTTAAATTAAGGCACTGAACTTCCTCTGCAGATGACAGAAAGATGGCCTCATAAGCGATCCCTGAAAGGAACAGATTCAAGAGATTCGGTTTTTTTCCAGAACAAAAAGGGAAAAGATGGGGGGGTAGAAACTTTCTAAAAGCAGATAGATGGAAAGGAACCTGCTATTGATCTTGCTGGTGTATGAAACTATAATTTGAATTCTTGTCGAAAGCAATGGAGCTTAACTGCCTTCTGTCCTGCCCTATATTTTTTAGCTTGTCAAAACAAGCCAGCTAAATTAGAGTGTGTCTTCAGACGCCCGCATCTGTTATGGGATATGTGCTGGGAAATTTAGCAGCAGTAAATACCTCCTGTGTGCAAATCAAATTTTAGATTTTCTATGAATATGCCATTAGATTACACTTGAAATCTGCTGTTATAAGCACTCTATGACCTATGCTTCTTTTTTGACTCATGCTGGACTCATGTCTCCATCGGTGTCAAGGTTACCGGCATTTGTAAAAGAAGATATACGGTCGACACACTGAGAGTCCTGAAATACATAGCTAGCTAAATTAAAACACGAAGCTCCATAGAAGCACAGACTAATTTCGAACTGTTTACTTGGACAACAGTCACGACGGGTATGAAAAGTTTGTTCTATAACAGTGAATGTCCTTTCATACTTGCATGCACGCACACTCATACATGCACACCCGTACGCGTGTACAAACCGGCCCATGGCGTTTTCCCATACTTTGTTTTCCGTAAGGCTATCCACGGCATCTTCACATTCGCGTTTTGACCGATGTGCCATTTACCTCGCAAGCCTTGTCAGGCTGACTCGACCGGGTTACTGTGGTGCTGGAAGAATTTGGCTGCCAGTCAGCCGTGGCATTTCAAAGACGGGCATGATCAACAACGAGCTTTATTACATTCCTCGATGGTCTGAGGGCAGTGCACAGTGAGCCAAAGCTTACCTCGCGGCCTGTTATGGCACCATCTATCTTTTATGCCCTGAGCCGAATGATTACAGCTGAAACGATGGATCGGTACATAGGACACCCAAAATAAATGACAGGAGAAAGCTTTCACTTTGACAAAAGATTGGAGAAGACGGAAAAAAAAAAACAACAGGATTTTTGTCTCGATGCCAAAACGGAGTCATGGCCATTTTCCCTGTACATGTGATTTTGTTTTGTCCCTAGAAGGGCCAACGTTTGCAAGAGGAAATTACTTTCCGAACCCTAATAAAGTCTGACTTTCTTCTGCTTAGCTTAACAAAAAAAAGAAAAAAAGGAGCTAGGAGTGAAACCCCAGCAAAAAAGCTAGCACAAATTAACATGTCCAGCTTGCAGAGGCCAGAAAATCCCTTATTTTCTTGTCAGCCCTGTTGACCGATTTTAATAGTCGCTGATAATCTTATCCGCCGCTCTATCACAGTGCTGCGGATATGGTTTTGATTTTTCATTACCACACTTGAGTGGCATGTCTATCTGCATTACCACTTAGCATAATTAAAAACCAGGGCACTGCAACCACCCCCCCCCCCACACACACCATCACCCGAAACCAACAAATTTACGTGCTGTTTTCAACAGAAGACGCAAGAGATAAATGAGCAGTAGACAAGCTCTTTCAAGGGTTTCACATGTGTGGTAAAATCGAGGCTATATCAAAACCACACTGATGTGACCGCAGAGCTCACAGTAACAGTCACATGGACAGATGGGATGAGAAAGAAGCTTCCAGAGTGACAACAGGAGTACGTCCTCAAAGGCCTCCTCTTCTGCCTCACATTTGAAACCCTTTGGAGTCAGTTCTCCACTCCCGATTTTTAATATTCGCACAAAGACCCAGGAAAACGTACTAACAGCATGTATTCTATGAAAACTTGAGTATGGACTAAGTTTATGAGTTTTTTAAGTCCATAATTCATTGTTTGCATGTCGTATTATCAGTGCTATAAACCTAATTCAAACGACTGCATTTTATAACATGCACACAGAAAGCCCCCCCTGATTCCGGCTTACTGTGAGAATTTTCTGTGAGGCTGACAAATGCCAGCATGCCTGAAAGGCTGCCGACAGGACGCTGAGGCAGAGGCCGTGTTGAGGCACGCTTCATCACAGGAGTCACGTACCTGTACTGCCTTTCCGCTCATCCTTATCCTTGGCAGGAGGTCTGTTCGTCGACTCCGTACTGTCCTTGTCCTTGCCAGGGCTGTCAATTATCACTGGGTCTGACACCACGGTGTTTGGGTCTGAAAGAATAAATAATAATAAAAAAAAAACAGTATAAAAATAACAATCATGCAAATCCAGAAGTTTTTGGTCTTGCTCTGGAAAGCAACAAACGATTCCCTGATATACACACTACTATTTACTTAGACTGTTTTCCCTCCCATACCATGTTTCACAGCAACCCTCTTCCAGTACTCTTGCTTAGTCTTATTAAAAGCAAAGTGCGACAAACAGCAGGTGAGCGCAAAGTGTCCAGCTGTACGTCCAACATTCACCTTTGCCAGAGGCCTTTACAGAAAATTACTCTAAGTACTTGTCCTTGCAAAAAAAAAAAAAAAATCCTGATTGCTATTACATTCATATACTTTATGGTGTATCTCTAGAGCGCTATATAACGGTTTAAGAGAAATGATTATAAGCGTTAGCAAATAAGAGCAATTGAATTTCACAGGCTGGTCATTAGTGCAGATATATTTTGCTGTGCCGGTTCTCCTGAGAACACTAGATCCCAATGAAAATTACTGTATTTAATTTGTTTTGTCATAAAATGGAAAGGATTTCTTGAATAATGTGCTGAGCGCATATTTTCCCGTCCTCTTAATTCCAAGCATGACATTTAAGAGAATACAGTATAATCTTTATTTGAGACGCTTTTCTGCCAAACTAATGTCAGTTTGGTAAGAAATGTAGGGTACCTTGGGATTATTAACACGGGAAAGACCAGTACCTATTTAGAGGAAGAATAAAATACCGAGAGGACTGTTGTGTATAAATGAAAACCACATGGTACAATTTAGATATACCATATTTCATTTGTTTATTTGTTTAAAAGGGGAAAAAAGAAACTCCAGTGGTCATTCATGTGATTTCCTCCTTATGTTTTGACTTTAAATTATGACACATCCCATTATCATAATAGCTACATTTGATGTTGGATTAACTTATCCTATAGTGACTCAAAACTTCTCTGTGAATGTATAAACAAAGACTGCCAGTGGAAAGTAGAAGATTCAGTGCAGGGGCTTGTGCTGATTCTCTTCTGTGGCTTCTCAGATGCCAAATGCCTGGAGCGATAGCTTTAAGTGGAAAGAATCATAGTTTTGCTAGCTAATGCACAAATACCGCGTTTTATGTTCTATTTAAAGCGTCCGGAAAAACCACGCAGTAAGCTGCAGAAATGTAACTATCAGTCTGTTTAAATGGCCGCGATTCATTTTAATTCTGAACATGAATTCAGACATTCACGCTTCAATAAAATTTGCACTTAAATATTAGGGTTGTAGCAGTCTGAACCCTCGTCAGCACGTCCAGACTTGGAATGCCTAAGTACTGATGTAAGACTGACATGCTGGTAGATGTACTGCCAACACAAGTATGTGTGTATGTGCGTTTCTTACTCAGGCGGCTCCAGGGTAGGACTAACTCATATTCTGAATGTTTCCCCAAAAGACATAAAGAGCCTACTGTCGGAGCTTAGTACCAAAACATTTTTAAGTGAAATACTTGCAGACTTGTGCCTTGTGGTTACAATAACGAAATACCTAACAAATTTGATCTGCTTGATAATGTCCATTCTAATGATAAAAGTACATTCTAAAAATCTTACTTTCTCTTTTATGCCCCACCATAACTTTACGCATAAATATATACTTAAAGTCGTAATTATGTGCATAATCCATAAAATGATTCTCCTTGGCAGTATTCTGCCCTGAGAGGTTAAAGGGTTGTTGAAATTAACCAGCTATAAATTTTGAAAGAAAATGTAATGTATGAGAAGCCAGGATTTGTGAAAGAAAACTAAAATACATAAATGAATGAATAAACAAACAAACAAACAAACAAACAAACAAACAAACAAATAAATAAATAAATAAATAAATAAATAAATAAATAAAACAAATTAAGTGAAATAAACATAGCTGTGGAAAAAATCAAGGGACCACAGCACAATGTTTCACTCATTTCTCAATTTATGGGTGTGCGTCTTTGAATAATATATATTTTTCTGAAAACTGCAGTCTGGTTCTTCCTTATTTCTCATTGATGAAGGGCTTCTTCCTTGCTTTATGGGACTTCAGTCCTGCTTCTAGGATCCTGTTACACACTGTCCTAGCAGTGCACTTCACACCTGCACTTAATGTTTCCCATTCCTTTTGAAGGTCACTTGATGTCATCCTACGATTCATGAGAAACTGTCAGATAAGTTGACAGTCATCTCCGTCATTAAAATGTTGCTTCTGCCCTTTACCTGGCTGGTTTCTCGTCCTTCCCAGTCTCTCCTGCTTCACCTGATTCTTGTGTACTGCTGTCTTAGAAATTTTGAACCCAAAAGCATCTTGCTGCTCAGCGTAGTCTTCTGCCAGCAGAACCACAGTTAAACCATGACTTAAAAATACATCTTTGTTTAAAAATATAGGGTGGTCTCTTAATTTTTTCTGTGGTTGTATATGCAAATCAGACAAATCTAATAATGACACACAAAAACACTGAAGGAAAGAATGCACAGGAAGATGAGGTTTGCTTATAAGGTATGTTTGCAGCTGACAGGTAGGTTCTGGCTTGGCAGATCAGCATTAATCTGAGCGCGTCTCAGCTGCGAAGCTCTACGTATGAATTAAGTGCATCACCAATGCCCCCTTAAGAGGCAGGTCTGACAGAGTTGTAAGTCTGCATTCTGCCCAAAAACCAGAAAAATTCACTTACCCCTAGTGACACTCTCAGACAGAATTATATTCAAAACCTAGGCAAAGCAAAATGAACAATGCGAATGGCCTGATATGAACTGTGTATATAATACCATTCATGACTCACTATTTAACGGCCTTTAAGACCATAATTAACTTAAGGGTCATTAAAGCACAAACAAACAAATAAATGAACCAAACACTTGAGAAAGGACATGATGGACAATGAGCTTATAACCCAACGTGCGTAACTGGAAGGGCCGAGGTTACCCACAGGGGTGACGACAGTCCAATGTGTCAATTACCACACATCCACGGAGCAAAGGTTCCAGAACGTTCTGTCGGGAATAGGGGAAAAGTCCCCCGCTTCAATGGAAATCAGCAGAATTCCACCAAAGGAATGCACAAATAGAGGGACCGCAAGACGTTTTTTTTTTCTTTGTTTTATGATTTAAGTGCCAGAAAAGCCGTGATAATTATGTGTAATTATGGGGAAAAAATACAAGAAATGTAGTACTGCTTTCACAGCAATGAAATGCGTGTTTAAAAATTCAAAAGGGAAACCAGAAATCCAAACCAAGCCATTTTATATTTTTATTCTGCGCTATGCTGTTGATGGACTTGTTTTCCTTTCGCTGTGCTTTTCCCCCAGACTTCTAAGTCACCATATGTAGAAAAATTACCAAAACCTGACTCGATTCCTCAAGCTATTCTCATGTGGTGACCAAGCAAAACAGACGACTGCTCTTCTTACATTCGCCACTGACCAATTTGAATAAAAAATATAAATATGTTTGCTATAATTTGACTCAGTACTTGTCTGATTTTGTTATGACATCCGTGGCTGTTGTCTGCCCTGCTAGCTAATTGTCACGGCGAAATGGCGAGGCAGGAAGTTGGGTGTTTATTGCCTGGGAGTGTTCCACTCCATAGGTACCTTCAGCAAGCTGCTAACTGTTTTCAAGCACATGTTCCTGTTTTTAATAAAGGTTTGCAAAGAATTCACATATTATTCACCACATAAGCTGCACAATGTGGCACCAATTTATCAGCACTCTTCTTTCAACTTAATTGTTCTGTATAAATAGATATTCTTTTTGACTGCAATTTTACGAGAGAAAAGTTAATTTATCGCAGCGCGGTATTTTACAAGAGCGACACTTTGGGAGTTTAAAAGGTGACGCGGCGTAAGTGTAAGACGATGTCTGCAGGAAATCAAGGTCGATTTTAAATGGAAAAAAGGCAAAGATTTGAATCTGTATTGTGGAGGCACACTGTCCTCAACGTCGCATATTGTGCAAATGCAGCGCATTCGTTAACTTTCCACTCGTGCCGGATGACAGGCTGAAACATTAAAGGGCCTGTTTTAAATTACCTGTTTTTACTACTGGTTCCATCTGTTGTATCTGTGTTGTTTTTTTTCTTTTACTAAATGTGACAAAAGTTAGTTTTATACGAACAATATTTAACATCTCCAACTTAATGAGGCCGATTCCGCGACAGTTGCTGCTTCCATCTGGCATGACTGTCTTTCTGTGGGACGTATCGCCATTTCAAGGAAGACGTTTCACTCCGTATCGATGCAGGAACCGCTATACCCCGAGAAGAACGTCTGAAGAGGTAGTTTAATTAATGCAGAAACCCACAAAACAATGTAGATCACACAGAAAGGCCGCGCAGACACAAGGAAAGAAGACGATAAAGCAATTATCAATTAACATTTTATTGCTTGTTATTATTCACTTTGTTAAAAGGGTGTTTTGTACCACAAATCTCCCCTTATCAGAGGAAAAAAAAACTGCTTTTACAAAAGCCAAATGGTCTGTTTGCCAAATTTTGTGTATACGTGCTAGATTTTTTGAAGTTGTTTTGTGGCAAATTGCATACATTCTTTTTGACATTGTAGTCCACCATGGCATTGCTTAATTTGCCTATTAGGTTCTTCGGCTTTCAGATGCAACCTTGACCAGCCTTTCGTTCACGGTCTACCCTGTAACCCCAGAATAACAAATAATTACCCTCGTCTAATTAATGACTCGACCCAGAGTCCAAAGTTTATCAGTCTTATTGTCTCCCCGTAACCAGCCATCTGTATGGTCGGTCTGAGGCCAGCGGTTGGCTGGCTGTCCTTATGGTTTATTTGCTTTTAGACCGTCCCCCTGACGAGCGAGACGGTGATGAGCTGAGCCTGAAGGGAAGAAAACTCCCAGCTATCCAGATTCCTCTAGCAGAGCTTGGCCTGGGCCGGCTCCCGTGGGGGGGGGGGGAGGGGTGGGCTATGCTTGCTGAGATGCTGGCAGGGCTTAAGGAGAGCGCAAGGGCACCTGGAGCGATGGTGTCTTCTGGGAGGTGTCTATTTTTCCAGCATCCCGTCAGGTCGCCCGGACTAACATTTATTTATTTCTTTTCCCTCGCAATAATTGCTGGGCTGTTGCTTCGAGACAACAGTAAACTCTACTACACTACGTTTTTTTTTTTTTTTTCCTTTCTCGAGATCTGTAACTGAAAGAGATAAATGTGCTAGTTGGTGTTAGCTAAAAAGACAACGAGGCTAACCAACAGTATCTTATGCTAAGGGAGTACGCTGCAAACTGCCACCAGCCGCAGTCTATACCGCCTATATCGCGGTCTGACCCACTTATCTCTGTGTGCTCACATCTGAGCCGAGCAACCGTGGAACTGCTGGATCATCAAAAATTGAACAGGTCCTCGAATAACGGTGTCAGTGCTCGTTTAAAGCCGTGTTTCCCGCTGGCCATTAGTATGCGCGGCCTGGAGTATTTCAACTGCCTGGTTCAAACATCTGGCATGATTAAAACAAACAAACAACAACAAAAATAAAAATAAAAAAAAAACCTCTATGAGTCATAATTTAGAATGTGAGGTCTCTTCCTCGATTCATTACCTCTAGAGGAAAGAAGTTCACACAGCAATGCTGAAGAGTAAAGTTACACACTGAATTGCTGAATTCAAATTATACAGTAATTAAAGTAAAATAAATACGTTTCTTTTTTTTCTCCCAAGAGGTTATAAATAGAGTAAAAGGTAATGTCTGAAATCCACACTTTATGAGAAATTCAGTCAGCAGGCTATTTTCCATACTGTGAAAACATCTGAATGAAGTATCCACTGTAAATTCCAGAGCCAGGGGCGATCTGAGTTTATGAACAATAGCTTGTGAAATGCTCTCCTTACACCGAAGTCACGGTTGTTAGAGCACAACGCTTTCATTATCACTGAGCCATTTTTATATCCTGCCCTCATCTAGTATAACACAGAGCCCTCAGCATATCCTGTGTTATTTTGTCTTTAAATGAAGTCTTTAGCATGTGATTTGGAAATAATTGTAAACAGGCACTATTCATGGTATACCATGTCTGCCATCCTCCTTTTAATCTCCCGCAAAAATCACTGCAGAGCCTGTTGCATTCGTAAGATGAACACCTGTATTTGAAGAATCCAAGTTATTGAAGTAAACAAACTGGGAACAATTTCAGGTCACCACTCCCTTTTTCCTATAAACTGTTTAGGGCATAACCATAGGTTGCAGAGCTTAGACTTACAAGAAGTTCATTCTTTTTGGTTTTGTGGTGCGTGGAATTGCAGCCTTACCCTGTCCAACTTTCATAATGATCTTCATGAAACGGGTGTTGCAAACTCCACCTTCTCTATTCTCAAGTCCTTCCAGGGTCCCATTGGACGTGGCTGTTGTCAGAAAAAGACAAAAAAAGAAGAAAGAAACACAGTCAAAAGTTAGGAGATGCATTCGGAAATAATGTGAATTTGTAGTCGTGCATGTGTAGCCATGTACACTACCGGAATATAAATAGAAAGACTTTGCAGAAGTGATCGACAAACCAAGCCAGGATCAAGATCCTCGTGTACCGAAATGCATTGTTGGTACAAATCCACGACTGGGTACATTCTGCAGAACTGAGTGGTAGCTGAATCTTCTTATGAAGTGCGTATGCAACCACCAAAAGTTGCTTATTGTGCGCCGCGGATAGGCTTCGTCAAGCCGAACCCGATCAGGCCGTCTAACAGATGTATGGACGTAAAAAGGCTCTTTAAAATTTAGTGGAAGTTTTACACCTACACACATTTACAGGGGGCTGGGAAAACAATTGCTGATGATGCGAGCGACTTATCAGGGATTCTCCTATCTCGCAGCGACATTTCCTGTTATTGTTATCGCATCCCATGGGAAGGTAGAGGTTTTTCAAGGTGCTGCGAAAGCAAAAGACCGTGAGACCGAGGAGCAGAAGCTGCAGGACTTCGTCTTTTTTTTTCCGCATGTGTGGCAATCACCTCCCCTTTCTTCTGTCTCCCTTCACCTCACATAAACGAGTTTTTTTTTTTTTTCCCCCCCTCCCCCTGAAGGAATGCACCAAGTATTTGGCAAGGGAAGTTATGCCAGGAACAATTACTGCAAGCTGCAAATGCCGAAGGCTGAGCTTTCCTTTTCTGCATGGCCTGTAATTAGTGGCTGGGTGGCACAGTAGGCTAAAACCCTTATCTTGGGAAGCTTGTCTTCGAATCGGACTCTGTCAAGGAGGCGATGGGGGGGCATGGGGCTGATTCGGCGCTGTCAGCTCCCCCCCCCCCCCCCCCCGCATGAGCTCAAACCACGGACAATGTGGAACCGCCGGCAGTCTATTCTGTGCAGGAAAAATGACTGGAGGGAATCCACAGTGGGAATTCAATAATGCACAGAGGCTGGACACGAGGGGCGTTTCCACACCAGGGTGCGCCAAAGGCTGGCCCTGCTTCATTATTGTCGCTCCAGCTCCATGGGCATTTTCACCTCCAACCTCTTAGTTTTCCGAGCCTTTCTCTTTCTTGATTCCCACCCCCCCTTTCTCTCCACCTCCCTTCTATTCACACCCACTCTAGCCCCCACATCCCCTCACACCAAACCTCGCTCAGACATTCAAGGACTGTCTGCCTTATTAACTTGTCCAGATTCCACTCACACTAAGATGTCGTGACTGAGTACCCATTTAGGAAAGTGGTCAACTAATTAGATCCTACTCCAGGAGAATCAAAGCCCTCTCTCTGTAGCCATTGCACAATGGTCAGGGACGGTGAGAACAGGACCGGCTTGGGCAGAGGTATCACAACAGACAAGGCCCTTCAATCTCCACCTCTGAGCCCGCAGAATAGGACGCTTGTTAACCTTATGTTTCATTTTTCTTCTCCCTCCCCCACACCCCCTCTCGACCAACTCCCAGCATCCTTCACTCCAGGCCTTTTATTTAGTGAAAGGAGCAGGATTATAACAAATGGGCCCTTTGAAGATCAAGTACATTTTCAGCGCGCTCTGTCATATTCCCGCTAATGGGAGATGCGTCATGCACAATAGCAATGCCGCCGTTTCCACAGTACAAAACCCATTTCTCTACCCAAAGGTAGGTGCCATCGACACGTAGCTCCACCGTTGATGATTTCGATTTTCGTATTGAGCAATCCACGCGGTGGTCACGACCGCATGTAGCCCAAAGTGGAGCTTTGGAGACTTTGGACTACACTAAATCAGACAAAAACATTCATCACACACAAAAAATAGAGATCTGGTAACGATGCCTTTCGAATTCTAGTGTATAATCCTATGTAAATAAGTTATGATATCACTGAGATCAAAAAGTATCATTAAAAATGACTTTCGAGCCGCTACAGTTTATTTTGGCATCAGCATCTGCCAAAAACGGCAAAAGACAAGATAACCTCTGGAGACGTTGCAAAGTAAAAAGAAAAAGCACGGTTTATTTACTGCTACTGCCATATCAACTTTTGGGTTAACTAAAGTCATTTGAAAGTTGCTTATCATTCTGAAAACGCGTGTGTGTGTTTTTTTCCCCTCTTTTTTTCCCTTTCGATGCATCTGGAGCTACAGGGAGCCACTGTTGGGAATTCCTATGTCATGTTTCAGAAGCAGAATGCAGAGGGAACATCTTGGATTTGCAGCGGGGAGTACGAAACAGTGAACCGCTGCAACACACCAAACGGAAATATCAGCGTGCTCCAAGGACATCGTGGCGGCGATGGAAAGACGGTACAGAGGGACTAGAGACGGCTAAGAGCAACGTCCTCTGCAGACACAAACTCTTAAAATGCTCAAAGTCTTGATGAAAAAGGTCCCAATCCAACCCCCATAAGGTTTACGGTGCTTTTTTTTCATGCAGAGCCGAATGAACTCACAATAAATAACAAGTGACTCATGATGAGCAGAAATGTACATAAGAACCTTTCCTAGCTGCACATCTCGCCATCTCTGCTACATTTTCCACAGCCTATTTTCTATTTCGTGCCCAGTGGGTGGTTTATTAATTTTTTTTTTTTTTTTTTTTCCCCCCCCCCCCCCCCCCTTGATTGAGTCTTTCAACATAGCATGGAGAAACAAGCCAAGCTAATGTTAGGTTAAAACAGAAGTGACATGCTAACCTTTACCAGTTTCACGGAGCAGCAGAACCAAACCTTTGGACTAAATACATTAGTCACTTATGATAACTGCCGCCATTGGGTCTTCTACATCCCTCCAGCCTGGCTCATCAACACAGGAAAAAAAAAACACTGGGGGCTCCCCATTGCACTGGGGGCTCGCCATTGCTCATATCCAGCAATAGTCCTGTCCATCTCCCTGGGTTATCGTCGACCATTTCATCACCACTTAATCGGCAAACAGAAAAAAAGAGAGCGGAAAAAAAAAAAAACGTGTGGGTATTTCTCATTACTATTATTTCATAGAACATGAGAAATGAAAAGTGGGGGGGAAGAGGGGATCAACGTAATCGATAGCTAGCAGCAATTATGCAGAAGACAAATCGTGTTTTAGTTTTCCAAATGGATCTTTAAAGGTCTATTAGCGGACAGACGGGCATAGAGTGGGGTGGGTTTGGCATCTGAATGATGTCACCACTATTAAGATGCATGGATCTGGGAACAGTGCCAGGATCTGGCCAAGCTGTCACACACGCACACACACAGGCGCACACACACACACGGATATACACACAAAAAAGTAAGAGGGCCGCAGTAGTCGCAAAGCAACAGAAAGACTGAAGATGACTCTATTTAATCAGGCCCCATGCTATGCCTAGCCTAGCACCAGAGGTTAGAGGAAGAGTTTAATTCTGTTCCGATTTATCGGTCCGCTTGAAAGGTAATGCCCAAAAAATGTTAAAACAAGGGCTAGACGGAAGCCAAGGGCTGTGGGTTGGAAAACTGTAGCATGTCATAAGTCCTTTTCGGGTTGACGGTCCATCGCGTACGCATATTTCTGCGAGTTCAGACGTTCCACCCCTGCCCCCTACAAAGGCACCTTTGAACCGGCTGGCATTTCATTTGCAGGATATGAAACAGGTCCTAAGGAGAGAGTCAGCGGGGTCTGATCCCGGCTGCCGCTGACTGCGCATGTGAAAAAGGGGAGAAAAGGGAGGAAGAAAAGGCAGCTTCTGTTTCAAACGCCGAAAAAAAAGGGCAAAAATTCCGCGTCTTGCTGTCCGTCTCGGCCCTCCAAAACACTGGGCTCTTTTGTTCACCTTTCGGGTGCCTGGGGACACAGGGGCGAAGGCGGACTGAACAAGCAGCAACGCATCAGAGACCCCGGGGCCCGGGCCCTGGGATCGGCAAATTGTTTTGGCTGTTACACACTTGTGAAAGACCCCCTCAGCCAGTGCACCTATTAATGTCTCTGAGGGTCTAAGGGCTGAGGAGCAGATGTGAGAACAGTCCTTTCCAATTAGGCCTCTCTGCAACATGTGTGTGCGTCCGTGGACGGCCTCCCCACCCCGGAAAAAAAAAAAATGTCAGCATTGTTTTTATTGTCTTTTATGAGCAAGCGTTAAAAAACCAGGAAATTGAGTTTGAGTGCGACACTCACAGCAGGGTTCTCTGAGTAAAATCTGCAACTGCGCCTTCGAGAAAGAACAATCAGTCTTCAAAGTTATAAGGGAAAGAAAAAGAAAGAAACGCTTTTTTTGCGGCTGAAATAATTTCACTGAGATCTGCAGCTCTGAGTGCTCTTGCTTTCATATTCGGCTAATCATCATGCCCGGGAAGATGTTAGAAGTAGGAGCGATAGCTATTGCGACGAGAAGAAACATCCTTGTCGTTTGCATAAACGCATAAGTATGTTAACAGTCACGGAGCGCCATAGCTGTCTGGCCCTGCTGACAAGAAAAGGCGATGTCAGAGAAACAAACGGGGTCGCGGAAAATGGGGATTTTGTTTCTAGCAGTACTTGGCACTGCTGCTAGGACGGGGGAAAATATAGTTCTGGGAGGAGGGGCAAGGGGTGCAGTCTGAAGAGGTGAAAAGCAAACGAGCAAAGATCTATACAGCTCTGACAAGCTGTGCTAAAGTCGCTTAACTGTCAGTGAGAGCCGGTGACACACTCATCCAGGTTCCGAGCCAGAAAAGCATCCCGATTCTGGCTTAGGTGGAGGAGTTAGACTGCACGGGAGGAAATGTCAGCTGGGAAGGTATTACGGTACCTTGGGAGGGGGACGACCCGGGGCTTAAATCCACGTAGCCCCTCCCAGGTATTAATAGGGCTCAGAATACAAAATGAGAACAGCGTATGTCAGTGCGCCTTTTACGTTTTACTGTAAGTTAATGATGAGTGCTTGAGTGATGACCTATGCTATGGTAAAAACACGTGTATTTACCCCATGGTGCCAAATTCCCGGTGTGACCTCCAACCATCTACACAGCTGGCACAGTTCTTTACCTGTAGCCAGAGTTGGGTAATTCAGATCCAGAGAGTAATAGTCCAAACCGGGATTTTGTTTCAACCGACCAGTTGAGCATGAAAAGTCACAGTCACGAAGTACTCAACTGGCTGGTTGAAACAAAATCCTGAACAGGACTTTTACTCTCTGGACCTGAATTACCCAGGTGTGCCTGTAGCTATACAACACGACGGCATCAACAGGTTCAGTGAGCAAGGGGGCGCCAAACCACTCCAGCCTGCAGTACAGCAAACAAAACAGGTATTTGCGCAACATACAAATATGCACTAGTGTGCTTGCGAAGAATGACATATATGAATACACAATGGAGGAAGCACGGTGGACAAAAAAATACCACGAAGTATGTTGGTGAGAACAGGAATTTTGACAAGTCGACTAAAAAAACATTTTTTCCCTCCTGTCTAAAATTAGTAGGGCCATCTGCGGTTCTCGCTTTGGGGAGAAAAAGAAGCCATTTGTGAGACATTACTTCCCCATTAATAACGCATGGAATGCTTAATTGTAACACGCGCGCGGATTAATAGGTCATTCAGAAACGAATGTGCTAACGCCCCCCCTCCCCTTCCTTCTTAGCACCTTTGATTATGTAAAGAATATTACCTCTGGAGATCTTTTCTTTTTCTCTCTTTTCAGGGCAGACAAGGCCCAGATGTGACAGACATGATCTTGCAGTCTATGTTCTCAGTGCCGTGTCGCAAAGCCACGGTGGGGGAGGGGGAGGTTAAAATTAAAAACAAGGACTCTGTTCCCCAATCGGGGAAAACGTGAAAACAAACCAATCATTTAGGTGAGGATATATAGACAGAATAAATCCTAGCTACTGAGAAAGAGCCTTGCTCTTAGATAATGTCATTTCTTACGGTTTGTCCTGGGAATGGAAATATATCTGTGCATTTATTACCGTCACTTGAAGCTTTCCTTATTTTTTTTTGCCAGCGTTGGACTCAAAACAGCCAAAAAAAAAAAAAAAAAATCATACAGCATGAATCTTTTATTTAAATCATGTTCCACGGTTCTCGGGGGAAAAAAAAACATATATTAAAAAAAACTTCCTGCCTAGTGGATGTTAGGAGATGCTCATGCATAGCCATCCATGTACCTCACACCTGGTATATCTGTTTTCCCTTTAGCATGAAAACAAGCAACTGACAAATTGGTAAACAGCCTCGCAACAAACTACCCCCAAGATGGAAAATGAGTATAAACTGTAACCATCTAGCAGAATTTTGGTACGAAACTAGTAAAACACCGCCCCCCCTTGAGAAAATTCATGCCCACCAGTGGGACTTCTAAATAAAGGTAGGTTATGAACAAGATCCACTCCCTAAGTCTGTACATAAGTCAAATTTGTAGGTTAATTGGAAATATAATAGTAATAATGACAATTATAGAGTAATCATAAAAGTAACTACATACGGTTCTGCTGACGAATCACTGAAACCACACAGTGTTTTCATTAGTCACAAAGTACTGCGTACGTTCATTATTACTAACCAATGTATAAGTACGAGCTGTCCCTAAGTCGGGCTTTCTTAACCCAGCTACTGCTATATATATATATATATATATATATAAATATATGTATTTAAAAACTAACAGCAAGTTTAAGACTTGTCAACGAAACTCCAACAGTCCAAATAGCAAGTTAGCTAGTGTCAGACTTGGAAACAAGGATTTTCCTGGGGATAAACCCAACATGGATTTGTCTGTTTCAATTAGCGTGTGTGCTTTTGTGATTCAAGACAAAAGCGACATTTACTCTGTGGAAATCCATCTCACTTAAAAAACGAAAACAGTGCTGACGGCCTGGTTCTGTCCCCCGTTCCACAGAGGAAGGCGCGGTTCCCACCCGAACCTTCGCATGGCTCGAGTGTTCGCCGCAGATCGCAACAAACGACAAACCAAACAAACACCACACTTCAGGAGACATCTGCCGCAGCGTCGCATTCAAGTGCCCACCAAGGTCAAAACAGATTTCTCTCCAATCTGTCCCTATTGGTCTCAGAGCTCGGGAAACTGAGGGACAGGTCTGCGTGTTACGATGGAAAGCAGAATCCTGGATTCTCTCCTGCAACTGAAAATGCGCCCCCCACCCCCCCCAAAGAAATAATGCCCACAGCACAACATCACCTCCCTGCATGGGTGGCGACTGCCTTTTTAAAAATCTTTGCCGGAAGCAAAAGCACGTAGACGTTCTCGATATTGCGATGATTTTTGTCTCAGACATTCTGGTTAGGGGATCTCCATAGTTTTTTTTTTCTTTCCGCTGACCCTCCAATTTCATCTCTGCACAGTAACAATTTTACCTCTGCTCTCCCTAGCTATCTAGCCACACTGCTGTTCACTAGAATTTGAATAAACAAACATGCTCTTTGTAAATAAAGCTTCTGCCCAAAATTCCTTGTATACGTTATCAGGGCACCATCCTCTGACTAATATGAAGAACCATTTAAACTGTGGGTCTTTAGTATAAGGGTATACTGTCTGTATTTATGCGTGTGTTCTTTCTTGATTATTTCGCCTGTTTGGCATGAAAGACGGGGAGGGCAGAGACAGGCCCTTGGCTGCCCTATTAGATCAGAAACAGTTGTCTGCCCTGCTGCCGAATTAAGCCAAGGGGCTGCGGAGATTTCGGTTCTGTTGTAAGATTACAGCCGACTTGAGCTCCAGCAATGATATTAGGTGCGACCTTTAAATCTGGAGAGAGCCAGCTGTACCACCTCCAAAGTGGTGGAAGGAGGGAGGGGGGGCCCCGCCGCCCATACCCAATTACGTCTCGGCATCTTAGAGAGACAGAAAGGGGAAATGAAGCTTATGCAGCAACCGGCTGGAGCCTCAGGAAGGGAGGGGAGGGTCCGCACTCTTACAGCGCAACGCTGTGTGGGCAGGATGATGGAAATCTATGAGGACAGCTTTTAACTTTCCAGACGAAGCGGCCTGTGTCCTCATCAACGGTGCCTTCGAGCGTGATCTACTGTAAAGGCAAGCAAATGAATAATTTGCCTGTAACACAAACAATCTGTCAAGTACAAAATATATTTTTTTTTATTCCTTTCCCCGACACCGTGTACAGATTTAACGTGCATTTAATTTTAACCTTGAGTTCCTTTTTAACCTAAACTTTCAAAAGGAAGTAAACATGTTGTCTATAATCCTCCAACTTCCCAAAACGAAGAAATATGTGGAGGTTTAGAGAGATCTTTAGAATCTATGCTAATTGTTCCAACACTGCATTACTTTTTAGGATGTCGTAAGATATCAATATCTTGCAGGTCCTCTACCGTCCCATTTCGAAGTTTCACAACTGAGCAAAAACGAACACGAGACAAAACTGATGTATCTCTGCTCACTACAAACTAGCTAATTTTGCACACTGACCCTTCTCGAGGGAAACTGCCAATCAATTAAGTCCAGTTTTTGCTACGGTTTTCTTTCTTATTTCGTTATAGACCAAACCGACACTGACAAAATTACAGTACGTACAACGTCCATCGCTTTAGCTACTGAATATTGAACTAAAGAGCAATTAAATACAAATTGACTTTGAAAAGTATATATAAATATAGAATACTGATAACTGGGGTACACATGACCTAAAAATGTGAAGTGCTTTCGGTGTCCCTGACTTGCCCCTATTGTTTCGGGAACTAGAACCAATTATACAGCAAAAAAAAAAAAGAGGTCAGATACTTTTCTCTGTGCTGCTTGGCTATAATTTTCCTTTTCAGACAGGGCATTTCATTTCTCTTTGTGAAAGCTTTGTGGACAATAAACAAGAAATCGAGAGCCTCGCCACACACTCTGTTGCCAAACACAACAACCCAGGACAGAAAATGTTTTGTCAGTGTGTTTTTTTCCAACAATTTCATTCCAACATCCGTGCAGTTACAATGCTCTTACAGCAAAAGGGCAATTTAAGCTGAATCGCCATCAAAATACATGCAGCTGTTTATGACTTTATGTTGGAATTCATCGCGACAGCATTTTATCCTGTGATAGGCCACGCCCCCTGCTGCAGGCCACTCCCCCTGCCGCAGGCCACACCCTCTACCTCCTACCAATATTTATGCTGCAGAGTATAACTTTGTTGTTTCAGTCACAGTTAGGTGTGGTCATTTAAGAAGCTAACTGAAACTCTCTTGCCCTTTCTGAATGCCTAAAAAGTTCTTTCTTTGGGCTATACTAACGGTTTAGTTTTCATTTCTGTAAACTGATGACAAAAGCTGTTAAAAAATCAGACTTCAGCTTTTCACACCTGAATGACACCTAGCAGGATGTGCCCTTGTGTGCTGCTGTAATTGTTAGCATCATCAATAAAGAACACAGAGTCCAGTTTAATCAGCGAGCCGTCGGGAACTACTTTCAATTAAAACTTGTAGCTATGTCAACACTATTCTGAATACAAATTGCAATGATTCACAGTTAGTTTGGCATTAAATTTGTCCTTTGTGGACAGTGAAGGCAAAATGAAATGAGGCACTTCAAAGTTTTTTTTTTATTAAATTGGTGTATGTTTTTTTTTTTTTTTTACGAAAAAAAAGCTGACCATTCTGCATTCCATGAAAAAGAACTTAGACAGAATTAAGCATTCGCTCAGTCAAAATAATGATTGAGTATACTTCTACTTTAAGTATCAAACAAAAGGCAAACCCTTTAAAATAATTGCTTCTTTGGAATTTTAAGTGCTGTCTGCAAGATGAAAAAACTGCAGCTAGAAGAATACAGTCAGACATATCCGCACAAATCACCCAAGTTATAATGATGGCCTTTGACTGAATTTACAGTTTCCACAGTATAAACATTTGTTTTATTGGATATACTCCGCAGTTTGTGTTCAATCTAATGACCGGAGAATGGAGAAATAAAATATTTAATAGCATGGTCAAGAAAACTGGTGCATTTACCTCCCAGTCTGGTTGCCATTTGAGCTCCCTGTGTTTTGTTCAAAGAGACTAAGGACACCTTTAAATTATATTATGACATTAATCAAAAACAATTACAAATCTAAGAGGTTAAGTGAGGGTTAGTTTAGAGGGACCTGAAGAACATGTTACATAGTACTTTGCCTGTGCCTTCTACTCTCATCAAGTAATAAATAGACAAAGCAAATGTATTGTTGACATTAAAACAACCGTATGAATTAAAGACTAGTCTTTCCCTTGATGTACTGACAGGAGAATAGTACTTTAGACTTTAATGTTAAATAAGTGATTCAAAACAATAGACTTAAAAGAAAAATATATACAACTTCCAGCTGAAGCATAAAAACTAAACAAAAAAAGAAGGAAAATCTAATCAAAAAACAAAACGTCCTTCATTAGAACACTTACTCAGCAGTTTCTGTCTTTCAAAGTTTGGGCTTAATGCATCGAGGAGTCAAAATGTGGCGCACTGTGGTCATTTTGTCCCGTAGGAGTCCCAACAGAGATGAGACGTCATTAAGGACAAGCACGACATTTCAAATCAACGGGCAACGGATTCTCATTGAAAGCCAGACCTCTAAATAAACGCGGCTGTATTAAGTCTGTACGAAATGACACATGGCAGTAAAAGTACGATCCATTTAAAGGGCTGATGGAGGCTGAGAGATAACAGCATACAGTGTACTAGCGTGGGGACGCCGGATATTTCTGTGACCTCGGAGCTACTGTGCGGAGCATTTGTAATTTGATATTTTAATTGGGGCTAAATTACCTTGGACGGCAAAAACATGAAAGTGCCACAGAAAAGGCTTGATCCCAGCAGGAGGTTCAATGAACTAATGGACTCCAGTCATTTCAGTAGACAAATCACCGCCTCTCTGCAACAGCCCCAGAGAGTACCCTTATACTGCATTTTGGTGGGGGGCTGGGGGGGGGGGTAACAGCCCAAGGACTCACTAGTGTCCACTTTTAGAGGAAGTTCACATTGTGAAGACAGCATTTCTTAAACTGCTATGCAAAATGTCACATGACACAAACTCTGATCTGTTTTTAAAGACGTTTGAAGCCATATCAGCTTTGTGTCAATGTACTTTTACAAAGTATACGTGAATAAAAATAACACTTCATTTAGTAATGTACTGTTAATAAATTGTTTACAGCCCTGTCATTGGTAGCCATTAACACAGGCAACCAGCTGATAAACTATGACGACTTTTTTTTTTCCTTTTTTTCCCTTTTTTCCCTTTTTTTCGGAGGACTAACGCCACCTTATGCCTTCCGCATCGGGGTCAATGACGACACGTCCCAGATTCAAACCCTGATCGGCATCGTGAGACTCTGCAGGCAAGAAGCCTCCAAATCTGCAGTCGTGTCAATGACAGAAACATGCGATGACCTAATACATTCTTGGTGGACAGTTTATCTAATCTACACTTGGCCTCCGAAGGTATCTGAAGCAGCACTTCAAAATATAATGGTGGAACGGTGTTTGCTGTCAGTGTGGGAAAACTGCCATAGCTATGGCATAACAAGTCTTAACTTGATAACAAGCTTGCATTTATTCTCATCTAGAGGTTCAGAGTTGTTTAAAAACACATCTCCTTTGGCTTCTGTTGCACAGCTCTATGGGGAAATTACATCATGTTGGGGTGTGGTGGTGGTGGGGGGGGTGTTCCTGGCAGAAAATCCATGTGTAAAATGAGATTATCCAAACAGTCCAATTATTTTTCCTGTATTAGAAGCCAAAACACTAGGTCTGTGCGAAGGTTTCTCTGAGTTCGACCTAAATTTAAGCAAATCTTACTTCCAGCTTAAATCATGACCTCTAAGGGCATTAGGGCTAACTGTGACCACTACTGCCCCCATCAGTAATAAAATGCCAAGGTGATCGGAACTTCTTTCCCAATACCAACGCTGGAAGCGATGAAAAGATTTAGTCATAGGAAACACTTTGCTCTCCAAGGCACGTCAAAGTATCAGGACCTACAAAACATGGCCGTCAACTGCCGCCACATCTGGTCTGCAAGGTACTCGCCTGATGCGTTTACATCAATTCACAATGTCTGCCAAGCAAATAACAAGCGCTGGCACCTTCGAGGCACGGCTTGAGGAAACTGTTAGAAATGTTACTGAAAGAGAGACTTCGAACGATGTGCACATCCTGTTTTTCTCACCTGCCGCTCCCCTCCACTCTGCAGTGACCTTTTCAGAGCCGTGGCCTGACTTCCTCTCCATCGATTGCCTTCTCCTTTGAGTCAACAATGACTTATGAAAAGTCTTGGCTACAGTAAACAATTTCATAGGAACGATTCCATGCGTTGACAGCGGCGGACGATGCAACGCAAGGAACCTAGAGAGCCGGCTACACATAAAAGATTAAACGACGAACGTTTTTTGGTTATTTTTTAAGCCCTGGAAAAGTAATTTGGTCTTTTTCCTGCTTCCTACCTCTTTCTGTAGCTCAGGCTCTATACTGAGATAATATTTTCGGAATATCCCATGCACTTTCCTAAGCACTTTGACAAGCAAACTTTCTGAATCTATAAAATTTTTACTGAAGCGTAGAGTTTTTTCGAGAGTCTGGGAAGGATAGCTAGCTGCTGGGACCCGGCGCAGCCCAAGTACGGCTCTCCTTCCCGGGCATGGTTTCCGTATGTGGCATGGAGGTGGGCTTCTTGAGCTCGGTCATTACCCTGGATCGTGGCAGCCTAGTCCGCCCATCTGACTGGGGACTGACAGAGGCGTTTCCATTATGGCGAGAGCCCC
>JAODLC010000002.1:1229622-1247562 GCA_026781145.1 Hippopotamyrus pictus
CCTCCCCCCCTAAGGTCCCACAGCTACTTACTGTGCGGACCACAGCAAAAAGAGGTTATTTGCCTCTCATATTAAGCAACCAGGGGTTCTGTGCTTCCTCTCTGGTCTCGGTGTTTGGGGGATTTTCAGCAACTCGTGCTCACTGCTTTACTTCTGAGATGCAGCTCAGGAATCCCCATCTGGACAGACAGGCGTACAGTACCAGCCTTCTACTTGTTTCATAGACTCCAGAAAAAAACTCACATAAATCTGGCCCTGCCTTTAAAAAACAACAGCTGTTTTTCTTCAAACCCAAAAAACATACAGTTCATTTTGCTCATTACCAGACGCTTTCCTATGTATCTAAAAGAAACCAGTCCTTTAGTTTTTTTTTTTTTTTTTTTTTTAAACTAACATTTGGCTAGGCGATGTCATCAGAAAGCACTTCAGCCCAGATTCATATTTAAAATCTCCAAAAAACTGAATGTCTGAAATGTGAAAAATTGTATTAATCAGATCTGTATTTCGTCATCTGTTGCGTCTGTTCCTGATTTTTTTTTTTCTCAGTCAATGTGCACAGTTTTTTTTTTTTTTTTTAATGAACAATTTTACTTTGTGCGTTTTTAAGGAGAAAAACAGGAGCCCAGCTAGACTATTTACAAGTTCTGTCCTCAAACTCCCATGAAACCCTCTGTGCTGTGAAGAATTAAAGGCTGGTGCAGATGACGGTACAAAGAAGCTGCCAACGACCCACCAAGAGCCACACTGCAGAAGATCCACATGGAATCATGGAATTCCTATTTCAACACCAGGCTGGTGAATCGACTATTTGGGAACTGGAACCTACTGTTATTCCCAACGAGACTGAAATTTGCAAAAAAGAAGGAAAGTAAATAAGCTAAATCATGGGGCAAATTTCCAGATTTTTCACGTGTAATGCCTTAACAACAGTGTGGAATTCATTTGTTTTTTTTTTTAAAAAGAGATGTGATAAAACATTGACTCAGGTTAACATATGGTTTGCCATTTATCTATGTGCACTACAGTTTTGTTTTGGGTTGCATTCCGTTAGAGGCTATGCTACCTCGAACATGGCGATACCCTCGATGCGGCACACGCCAAAGATCCCGTCACGCGTGTGGCTGGGAACCGAAGCCCTCCACAGCGTAAGGTTCGGGGACTCGGAGCCTGGGTCAAAGTTCGTGAAGTCAGGTGATGTCACGGGCTACATGCCAACAAGTCTACGGGTCAGCCATGTCAAAAAGAATTAAGAAGGCCCCACTCAAGCAGACTCCCCATTACGCGAGTTAGGCCGTTAACGCAGGTTATCGAGTCAGAGTGGGAAGGAAAAACACGGCCAGTGAGTGAGGTAGTACCAGACCAGCCAACTAATCCTGTTTATCACATTTCTCAAACATTCAGGGTCAAAAACAGCCCACTTTTTCCCTATGGGGTGGGGGCAACTTTTTCATTTTTTTCCCCTCCTCTGCTGTGGTTTCAAATTATCTGCCTTTGGGTCGCCATTTATGCCTTTTAAATGAAACAAATCAGCATTCCAGACTTTCAGGCTCTTTGTAAAAAAAAAAAAAAAAAAAAGAATAAAAAAATATATGACGTCATGCAGAAAGGCCAATTTAGATATTGCATGTCTGAATCGAGCGAACCTAAAAACATGTATTATTATATAGAGAACCTTGCATGTAAAATAAATGTCTGATTTTAAAATGAGGTTCTAGCTTTAGGTGCTAGTGGAAGGAAAGATCCTTGAAGTCACCAAACTCACACCGGATAATCCTCTCTAGCCATCAGCAAGGATTACACTGGATTTAATAATTTCTAACCAGGCCACAAGAGAAGTGTCCAGGGCTATTTCGATTGGAGATGCATCAGGGAATACAACATTTATCAAACCCCTCTTTAGGAAAATGAGAAGGAGATTTAATTGCACTGCTTACATGTGATGTAGTAGTTGATGTTCCTTTTGAATTCAAGGCCCATGTAGTTTGGACTGAACTCCTGGAACTTGATGGTGAATTTGATGTCCTTCTCCGGCTTATTACAGTTCACCAGCACGTTGGGGTCCATGACTGTGCTGCAGGAATCCGCCTGTTCCTTCTTCACCAGGTACAACTTGTAGTATTCATACGGCCTTCCGGCATCTGCCTTCGGACAAATAATGTCCAGCTTGTCCCCAATCTCAGGATAAATCACCAAGCCTTTCCCTGGCTGAAACCTGGAAATAAAAGCCAACAGCTAAGAAAATCACAGAAGCATCAAACAAATTAAACCGATATCAAATCTCTGTAGCTTCACTCCAGGCTGACTGTTAACTTTGTGCGATGTGTGATACGTGCGTTCGTGTAGAATATTTTGATAATTGCTTTAGGCTGCTACTTCAAAGGTGGGTATTTTCATAAATGTCATCTAATCCTGTTATAGGGTATAAGGATTTCTCTTCACATAATTTATTAAATGTGCGTATTTTGCAGTCCCTGCAGCTGCTTTAAATTCTGCTTAAGTCATATGCTGATCTCATCTGTCAGTCTGCTTCAAAGATATACCTCCAGTGCATGCTGCTAGCACGAACAGTCACATGATACAGCTGTCACGGGAGCCGAAAGGCGAAGGACAAATACGGTACACTTCAGCTACCCTTCATACTGCTGTGTGCTATCTTCATGCTACTCTACAGTCTATAAACTATTCTGCGGAGCTTTTATCAAATTGTACTTTTCACCAGATGAACAGGCGTTTCTGGAAATAAGAACATTTAGCCGCGAAGGCATGCAAATCCTATGGACAAATGATGCATTTTTCTAAGCGTTTCTGGATTTCAGGACATATCAATAAATTTCTTTTTTCTAGTAATTGCATGAATATGATCATTTTGCTTCTACAGAAGCATGAGGTCTTGAGTGACATCTATAACATAAATAAAGACTAATGTAAGTATAAAGGAAAAGCAGAATGCATATAACATGGCGAGTTTAATTGAGACTTCACATTGCCGGGAGGTAGTGGCCGTTGAGACCTTCCCACCCCTGATTTTTGATTCCCGCCTTGAGGGGAAACTGCTTGAAATAGGAGTTCTCCCGAAAGGATGAGGTCGGCTCAGTGGAATTGCGACACCGAGGCCAGGAGAGTGTGAGGGTTCGGTGAGTGATGGCCTACAGCCCCGCAATCACGACCACCTCACTCCCCGAGAATTTCGAGAAGGGCGCCACTGCTACACCCCTCACCGCTCACGCCAAAGGGACGCCTCGGTCCCGATGCATGATCACAGGCCTGCGTTAATACTGAGATACATCTCAGTTGGCCCCTCTGCTCCCCTTGCCTTAAGTAGCTCACTTTTTAGCGTCACCTTGCCCGTAGCATTGCTCTACGCTTCATCACTGCATCTTCAACATGTAATTTACCACCTCCTCTTCATATCGACACATTTCACACTTTTTTTTCGACAGCCTTCTGCATGTACCTTATCCCATTGCTTGCTGGATTCAAGACAGCCTCCCTTCTGCTAGCTCCTATAAAACTTTTTTTTTTTTTACTCAATTCCACGAAATGTCTTTCTGCTCTGCAGTCGATTCATTCTTTATCTTACGCGTAAATTGGAATCACACTCAATAAGATGAAACAATGGCCAGCAAGTATGTGCTACTGCTAATTATGCTGGACAGAAATATCAATATCAATTCCTTTGATCTTTGTGTAAACACAATATGCAGCATAATGCTAATTTTCCCTCCACTTTAAAGACAACCTTGCCATAAAGACAGGCTACTTTGTTAGGCAAAAAAAAAATCTATATTAATGTTTACATGCACATCAATGGATATGCTGTTTTGTATAACTTACCAGTAATTACATAAAATGGTTCTTTTGAAAACTACAGTACTTCATTGTACTAGAATAACAGTTAGATACTTACATTTCATATAGATAGTTTCATAAAAATTTATGGAGACTGCAGGAGAATTTTTCACTAAAAAGGCATGTAAACTGGATTATATAGTATATTATTTACACATGGTATATTTGAAGATACCCTGTCAAGACACTGAAAAATTAAAAAAGGGAGTTTCAAGCACAGAATACCTCAGCTAGCGCATCAGACAAAACTTAGCACCCTTAGGTATAGGATACAACATGAAAAGCAATACTATGAACTACTGTGATGATTCAACCTTCTGACATTTATTAAGGAAAATATGTAAAGTCACAGCTCTATAAATAAAGCAGTGAACTTCATAATGCTCATTTCTTATATAACTCTTAATGCTTTGAGTCTAATGGACAAAATTTTATGATGATTTATTAAAAAAAACATCACAATTCCAATGGGTGTCACATACAGATGACATAAGCATACAAGTCCACTGAAAATATGGGAATTGATTTGTGATTTATCAAATAAAAATACGACAGATGACACAAACCCATCGCGTCATTGTTGTTGCATAAATTTTTAACAAGTAAATAATGCTGTTGCAGTTTGCCGTTTACTTAACATCCTTTTATAGAAATCATGCATTGGACAAGATTGTAATTTTCTTTAATTTCAAATTTAACTCTAACTTAAAAATATGGCACGTAAATATTAAGTCACACGTTCGTGACACTATTTTCCATTATTTATATAGTTCTACAACATTACTACGAGATTTTACATTCCACTCAATGTACTTTAACGGTTCATATCCATGTAATTATGTTTAAACTGAAAAAGTTTACACTGAAATTTGTGGATACTCAAAGTACAACACTGTTTCGCTAGCACTGTAATTTAAGAGATACAAACCTATGACCTACGCTAAGGTCATTTAACATGTGCAAGAAAGAGTATAATCAAAATACTCCCAGATGCAGCAGCCAATGAACACCAATACTGTGGTTTGGAATTCAACGAGAAAAACTCACAGCACAGGCAGCAATATGCGTTTAAGTGGAATGTTCCCTCATTTCAGCATCACTCCGACTCCATTCTCAGACAGGAACTACGTACAACAATGCCATATATCTCAATATTCCCTTTTATAGCATACATTATTGCCCTGCTTGTTCCCTCTGCCCCACAAAAAAACCCCAAGGGACCAGATCACAATGACGTAGCCACACTTGGCAACTAAAAACCTGCAATTACTTTGTCTGAAATCCCCGAGCTCCCATTGAGACATACTGCTGTTGACAGATTTTTAACGTTATTAATACTACTCTTTTTATTAGATGTTATTTCCTCTAAACTCCAGCTTAAAAGACTAGTCTAAGGGGTAGAAATCAATATTTTTTTAATTGACTGTTTAAAAGGATTCCCTTACCAACTATCTGCTTCAAATCAGACTTGGCTCCACATTTGACCAGCATGCTGATGTGAATAAACACAAGCAAACGATATGCTGAATTAATTTAGTTCCATGTGTGAAATAGTTCCGTGTGTGAGGATCCTTCACGTATTTTATGTATAATGGTAAAAGCATCGTATCGCAGTTATCCTGCACTGTTTTATAGCTTAAGCCATTTGAAAGAAACAATGGAAAAGCAAGACAGTCACTTTTTGTGGATCCTGTAAAGAAGTTCCTTGTATTTTCATAAGTTCTGTCTGATATTTGACTTACGACAGTATACCTCTTACTAAAAGTCAAATTAATTTCTTATGCATTTTTCAGAACTGTCCTAAATAATAAAAAAGTAACATCCTTTTATTTATATCGACATATATTAAAAAACACTATGCTGTCTACTATTCAGGGCCATAATTTATATATCGCTGTTTGCATTTATCTCCTTATCCCTAGATTACTGTTACATGTAGAAGGTCGTGTTAAAGGTCACTTAACAGAACAGTATAAAACCGAAGTACTATAGTATTAAGATTTTCAATAGCTACCGAATGTATTTTACTATGTATGTAATTGGGTCTCTGCTTAACGCTGATTTCAAAACAGAATACGTGTTGTACGTAATTAGAAATAACGTGGTTCTCAGATTTCATGGTCCTTGCCTAGAATTGTTGGTAAAGACAAAAAAAAAGGCTACCTAGAAAACACAGCATCTAGCAAGAAGAAAAAGAAGAAAAACAAAGAATTCTCGACATAGGAGATTGAGAGAAGTCTGCAGAGCGCTAACGCATTTTTGTAATGGACTGGACGATGGCAACAGTAACCTGAGAAGGCAGATATGCTAACCCTAACTCCTTTTTGTGCATTACCATGTATCTATTGATATGGGGCCTTCAGATTCTGGTAGCTGGTATTGATTTTGAACTTTCTAGCTGAGTCCGCTCGTGTAAGTGAAATCAGATTCTCCGCTGCGATGGGTCTTTCACCGAAGGCCCATCAAGGAGACAACGCCGTCTTCTTGAGGTTTACTTTAAGAGGTGCGGGGGGTGGGGGGGGGCTTTCACGATTAGAGAAAAAGAAACTGAACTCTGTTTCGCCTAAGGCATGGTGTGGTTTCACTTTGTCTGGATAACACAGACTCCTGTGTTTGGCCTCCTGGACCTGTTTGGTTTGCTAAGCCATTCCTTAAGAGCGCTATCAGGTGACGGCGTTTAGTTTCATTGTTGTCTCCGTGGGTGTCTTTTGATTGGAAGGTGGAAGGTGAGAAGGGCGACCGAAAACATTTTCTTTTAAGCTGGCAAATGCCCCAGCTCTGCTTTCCGCCCTTTGCAAACAGCCACTTTGTGTCACGCCGGACTGGGGATATGAAGAACAGGGAGCACGTCTATTCAAAAATGGCATAAAATGCTAATGCTACTACAGTTTGTGTGGCACGACAAGATCCTTAAACAAAAATAAACGCTTGTGTTGAGAGATACAACACAATCATTCAAATTGTCACAGTAGACATAAAAAAATGTATACAGCATACAATAGTCACATAGCGTTCCTCTTGGTGTCTGTAAGTAATACTTTTTTCAGATAAGAACCTCACAAATGATGGACGCTTTGGATAAGGATCCAGTACGTTGCATCCCAAACAACTGGGTTTTGTGTAAAATAACGTTACATCACTTGCCAGTCATGGAGGTTTGAAACAATGGTGCGACTGTTTTCTGAGGGAGGGACCAGCTAACAGAATCTAACTAAATCTAACCGAACTGTCGATATAAATGCAAATACATGTCAGAAACCAGCCTACTAAACCTACTCAGTGCACTCCTGCAATGTAGTCAGTCCACAATGCACAACCACAAACGAAAGTTGTATTTAAATTAATAGGCTAGAGTACAACTGAAGATCATTTTTAATTAGACAGATGAATTTTTACATTTTCCTCAGCAATGGAAGCTCTTCCAGGTCCTTTCCATGCCAACATCCTATAAACTTGTCAAAATCAGGTACCAATACAGTCAATATTGCTGCTTTAACAATTATAGCTGCTATGAGGGTCTCAGATGCATCAACGGCAAGTCTGTATGCTTTCACCCAAGTGTGATCTGGAAGGATATATATATATATTTTGCCATGTTCTGCCAAACATGGACTGACTTTGAACATATCCTGAGACATACCTCTGAAATTCCTCAACATTCTCAATGCCTAACTGATTTTTTTTTGTCCCCAGATGAAATGTCCCATATGATACAGCGTAACCAGAAAAGGAAGCCAATGAACCCTTGCAGCAATCCATCGCAGCTGAACGACTACAGTCTTTCATAGTTTGCTGGCGATTAAAAGACAATTATATAATTATTTGCACTGCATAACTGTGAATAAAGGAGAGTATCTAACGTCATTTAGGCAGACCCAAATTTTAAAGAAAGAGAAGCATTCAGCAAAATGAACAGTGACTTCTGAAATATGTATTTAATAGCATCATATCCCGCCGTTAAGCTACTCACCTTGTTCGATGCTATCGCACGTCTTTGGATAGTGCTTGTCATAACGATGCACTAAATCTTATCTTTGGCCCATATTCAACATATCAGATGTGGTTGATATGGTTTTAGCTTACACAAACGCCCAGGAAACGGCCCTGTTTCATTACACATACATGTTACACGCATCGAAATTATGATGGGTTCACCTTGTATTGCTGTCACACTGATTCCCTCAGTATTATTTCACAGATGTGCTATTTAAACGAAACAGGACTTTTACGTAGTGTAACATTTTTCTTTAGGTTATATTCAGTAAGGCTTAGAGGACATATAAATGTTACAAATAAAAAGTAAGCGTGTTACTGATAGTAGTAAGTAGGAAGTAGCAACTTAAAAAGTAATTAATGTAAAGTACGGTGGATATGCAACACCGCAATATGGGTTAACACTGAAACCTTAAAAGCAAGGATCTCTCAAATGTCTAGGGTTAAGGGGCCCATTAATAAACTTTCAGAGATAAAAGCAAACGCGACGTTCTTTGTTCCCACCTCTTCACTTACGTGGGCCTCCAAACCAGTGGAGCTTTCACTTAAGGCCTAGCGTTCGCTTGCTGGTCCATTCAGGCCTCACAGTGGACAGGGCCCCATTCTCCCTCCAATTGGATTTACAAGATGCACCAGTGTGAAACATAAACAAGTTACCATGGGAACACTGGGCTTTGCAGTTGATCCTCCTTCTACCTCTCCTTTCTCTCTCTCTCCCTCTCATCCGTTTTTTTTTTTTTTTTGCTTTCATGCAGCCCTGCACATTTTATCCAATATCATGATTGTCTCCTTTGAATTCACGTTTCATTATCAATAATGTTTTGAGATGGAAACTACACCGATGGGGGAAAAAATTGGTGCATTAGAATTTAATGCTTATTTTGCAACATGGATGTTTTTATTATTAATTACACCAATGTATAGTAAAGTGACCCATTAAAATGCACCCAGTGAAACCTGCTGATCTGTTCAATGAGGTGGGATCAGCAGTTTACGGCCTTTATACAAAATCGATTCCTATTTTTCCATCTGATTGGTGTTTATGCTGTGCGGTGATTACAACTAACAACGTTTTTCTCAACCATATCCCCTCAAAACAGCAGACACCCTATAATCCTTTATAAATTGCTTTTTATTAATAATTTAACAGAGGGTTTTTTTTCCCTTATTAACATCAAAATAAAGGTATTGCTCAAATCCTTACTTTTAACATTTGATCTTCTTATTTTTATAACATTTAACAGCCTTCCTTTGTTTTTTTTTTCTGAGCTGTTTTGATTTAATTAATTGACTGGTCATTCTTCCCAAAGTCTTTGTGGAGTGTTTCCCGATAATGATTTTTTGGCACAAATGTTTCTTCTTTATTAAAGCACTGTTACTCAGCTAACACTAAAATAATGGTCTTGCTGAAATCCTGACTTTTAACACTGGATATGAGAACTACTTTTAAAGCATACAATCGCCTTTCTTTATACATTATTATTGTGTGTGTAAAACATTTTTTTCTTTTCTTTTCTTTTTTAAAGTTGTCTTGCTTTAATTAATTGATTGGTCATCCTTCCCCAAGTCTTTGTGAAGTGTTTCCCAATAATGAGTTTTTGGCACAAAGTTTTGTCACAGATGTGAGCTCGCCGACACCAAAGCAACAGGGAAGCAATTAGCAATCACTTCCTTGTTAAAGCCTCCATCAGGAAACTGTATCCCTGGTATATTCTGATCCGGATAGCCGGGTTGGACTACTTAGAGCGTACTACTCTATTCCCAGAAGACCCCATGCCTTATGGTGCAGGAACTGTAGAACAGCTGCAGTTAATTGTAAAATGGGTGTTCTCAGTATCAGTGTAAACAGTTCTGCCCTCAGCAGCTCCACTGCATATAAGCCAATATTGCAATATGTATTGGAGATTTGGGACTTCGAGCTGAAATCAGATTCTTCAAAAATGCGCACACAGAATCCAGTGTCATGCAAGAAACGCACTTCCTTTAAGTTCCGACTTCTACGTTTGAAATGAAAAGATCCTACATGGAATTGACAATATACACACATATAGCCCTGGCAAACCCCAAAGTGGTCAGTCTCTTTAGGGCGCACCTGCAGTCATTGGTGTGGGAAGACGTTTTGAGTTCAGGTCACTGAAAACTGGACTAATACTTAACCAAAGTTATTTTTTTATCATTGATAGCTATCAACAGCTAATGGCGGTAGTCTTTTTTGGAGAAATAATCATGAAGTTGTCTGTGAGCCATTGCAAGATAAATGACGTTGTTCTTTGACGAAACAGACAAGGGGGCACTGAGTGACCCCCGCACCTCTACTTCCTGCACTACTGTCTGCAGTGCAGTTACTCCACATTGTCCAGAATGGGAAATCGTACTGAAATTACAGAACTTTGGATAAGTTTAAATCCTATATTATATTTAAAACCTATATACCCGCAATAGTCTTATCACAGAAAATATTTTGATTTCCGTTACAGAACACATTTAAATCTGCAGTAATCCTTAAAGATAAAATCCTCATTTGGAAAATACAGAGAAACTATGAGCCTACCATTCCCTTGCTACATCTTTCTGAATTTTTCCTGCCTTCTGCATTTCTACGTCTCAGGTGCGTCACGTAGCCCAAGTTTTTCCACCTTTTGAACACGTTCGCCTTTAGTTAGGGAAGATCAGCAGGTTCTGCTGCAGCCACAACTGCGCAAGTGTCAGAGACCATAAGAGGTCACCTCTCTAGCCTCTATCCAACAAGCATACACACGCACACACACATACCCTGACAACCCCAATACGCCCACTCAACACAGATGTACACACACCCCTGACTTTCCCTGCCGTTCTCGATGCTTAACAGATTTTCTTCTGTCACCCAGAGTGAGAAATGTGTTTCCGTGATATCCGCCTTAGGAATTTCGTTTTGGTGAAAAACGACTTTGCGTGACACGCATCGATTCTGCAAAAAAACTTGAAAGTTCGCGAGCACTCCCATTGGAATAAAAGTGCTCATGTAACCTATTGCTAGACAGCTCAAAGAAATGCTAAGAGATGAAAATGCATTCCTGTTTGTTTAACCAGGTGCTGCTTCTAAGGCTTCTATTAATGGATACTTATTTAACATCACTATAACTATTAAATGCATGGCATTGAAATATTTCCATTCTCTTGGGTTACCACAGAGACAGACTTGGCAGTATCAGCGATAGCATATGTGAACCATTTACTCTTTCAAAATCCCGAATCTGCACTTGACAGCAGTTATGTGTTCATAGGAGCTAGAATCATAATTATTTAAATTATATAAGTGACCTGAAAAAGCCTGCCTATATTCCATAATTATTGCAATTAAATGCCCGCTCGCCCTGCAAGTAAGCCCTGATTAACTTCACAGTCGGGCTTTACTGCAGTTTATGAATTCTTCCATTTCTAGCACAACACATGGCCAAAAAATTGGGGAGTAGGGGGCAATACTCAGGGCTGGGGGGGGGGGGGGGCATTTCTACACCTCCCTGTCCTACTTTCTTTGTATAGCCGAACACAGGACTTAGGCTGACTTGAATACCGCCAATTAAAGTGTGCGTTTTACTCATTTATTTAGCCCATGCAAATGAAGTTCATTCATACTTTTTTTTTAACCCATGACAATGCTCTCAAGTTCCTCTAAAAAAGAAAAGAAAATTCCCATGAGGGGCAGCCCACCCCCCACCCCCTCCAGTTCACTCCACAACACCTCCCCTTATGCATTCCAAGAAAGAATATAAGCACATGATTTGGTATCCCCCCTCAACCCAAAATATCCATGTGCTGGAGGAGTGATACAATGGAACGGCGGGGAGTGCTGGCAGACTGGAGCCCCGGGCTCGGTCCGCTTGGGCCCTTCAACTGTCACCATTCATATCTCCCTCAATGGGCCCCATGCTGGCAGTGAGTTAAGGAAATATTCAAAGGGCTGTTTTGTAAGCGGAGGACATCCCCTGACAAACACATTGATAACCAATGAATAAATAATAATCATCATCATCATCATCATGAACTGCGTCAACTAAAAGGAGAGAGAATGAAGAAATTATAGAACATTTTATTTGCTAATAAACGGCTATACACATCGGCCTGAATATTATTATTATTATTATTATTATTATTATTATTATTATTATTATTAATAATAATAATAATAATAATAATAACAACAACATCAAATACATCTTATATACTGAGACTCCATTTGGTGTAATCCTTAGGCAACAACAGTAATTATCATTAATTATTTATGATGATTCTGTAATCTATAGAACCGTAGATGTAATCTAATCTGTTGGTTTGGCATATTTACAACAAGAGCAGTTTTTAAAAGATCCAAACATGTTTCTGCAATTAATATCTGTCTGAAGAATAATCGAGGCATGTCGAAATTGTCCATCACAGCAAGTTAATCTTCATGAATTCATGGATCTGACAGTTCATAATGGAGGTGCAAGAAAGTAACACATAGCATTACACAGCTATATATTTACAACAGAACATATGTAGCTGCACTATAGATTTACTCTTGAACAAAAAAAAAACCATTAGGAACGGCATCCATTACAAAAGGTAAGGTTACATGGTAACAAAACCTTTTCTGGTATAGCAGTACATCCGATTCATTTTAACACAGTTTGTATCAAAAACGCACAAAACTCATCACACAGATCCAGAAATACATCTGTGAGATTCTGCAAAACATGTATATAATGTATATATGCTGAGAAAATCACATCCCGCATGACTAAACAGTCCCAAAAAGAAAGCTTACTGAGCATCTTCCCTACCACGAGTGCATCTGAGGCTCCCCACGCCACAAAAGACAAATTACATATTTCGCTTCAACAGACGCCTCGGCCGCTAAATCCCAAACTCCACCAAGAAGTCCAGCCAGCGATACGCGGAGAGGGAGCGACCAAGACAGGAAGTCTGTTGCTGTGACAGCAGCGAGCACCACGCTATCAGTTCACATGGTATGCTGCCCAGGACTGCTGCACTCTTAACTTTCACTTATTCTCAAAGGAGCTTTGAAAGAGAGAAAAATTATAGCTGGAAGAGGAATCTGGGTGGGATTCAAGCGGGATCCATATCGCCGCAAGCAGCTCTGTAAACTGTAGGGACAGAGGGGCCCTTTCTTCCTCGCGTTCCTCCCTCTAAGAGCAGTCCGTCCAAGGCGGCTGTCTTCCATCCTGGGAGAAACGCGCCCACAGATGGACTCGTCGTGGTCTGCTGAAGATTCCAGCTCTAAGCCCGGGCCCTTGTGGCAGCCGAGCCTGGGCCAAACGCGGCCAAGGGCCGCTCTGTGCTGAAAACCTGTCGGATGCCAGGGGGATTTGGAGAGGAGGAAAAGATGAAGATCCTTCACTAGATTTCCCTTGGCTCCCATTTCCCAAGAGTAATACAGGCTCTTAATGAGGATGCTCCTGCCCAGTGCCGACGTAGATTATGCAATAAAAAAAAAAAAAAAAAACGCACTGCATTTTCGCCACACAAGAAAGTAATTTTCCTAAATTGCGTCGGTAAGAGGAAAAGAAATCGCAAGAGTGCAGCCTCAGCGAATCGCAGGAAAGTTTGCTGGCGTGTCGTGGGGCTGCTTTCAGAAGTAGCCACTCGTTTTTGCAATATGTAACAGTGACGTTGACGTACAGGCATGATGCAAATTCCATTTGTTCTTACTCATCCAAGATATACAATTACTGTTCGTCTTTAAACGATAACTCACAATTTCAAGCAAGAGGCTGGTTTTCAGCTCGAAGATATAAGATATGACTTCACGGTGTCATTCCTTCACATTATTTAATTTATTGTTATAAATATAAATACAGTCCTGATAATGACTGCCAACGTGGAAGAAATGGGGGGGGGGGGGGTTATATATATGCAGCTGATCAGTCTGTTCCCTAACATTTTGGAGGGAATACAACAAAGTTACTCCGGTGACCTCCAAACCCATCACTTTCTCCCTTTGAAAATAATAATGGGATTCAACCAGATATAACGCAGATAAAGTTAAACCTTCGATCCATTCATTCAGCTGATTTATTTCCACATACTCTTCAAGCGCATCACTGATAACAAAAATAGCTGCTATTCATTATTTTTTTTTAACTCGGGACTTGTGATTTTCACAGGACTCTCAGCTCCTGGACTTTGCACTGTTGAGTGCACAGGGAAAAAACAAAAAAAGAAATCGATTCAAGATTTTCATTTACAAGAGGGTTAGGCATTCCAACACATTACCCACAATTGGATTTGGAGAAGAGCTGTGTGTGTCGGTCTGTAATCACTGCAACATGTTCTGCTAGAGTTTGAGGCTTTTAAAAAATGTTTAGCTAATGATATGCTACAGTCTATATGCATACAAAGTTTTTTTTTTTTTTTAAGTTACTAACAAAATCAAAAACATCAATATCATAAAAAAATCAGGAGATGAAGAGAACAGAACAAATGACAACATGTTTTTATATTACTGCTAAACGATTGTTACAGTTAAGTAACTTCAGAGTAGCGCGCAAGGCCTTCCTTAAAATACAAACAATGCTAGCTAAGACATCGCACTTAACTTCTGAGGCATTATCGTCTCCGTTATAGAAAATACAGGCAGACGTCCGTGTGTTACAAGACACGTCTTCTATTAAAAAAAAAACATCGGGTTTTCAGCTGGGTGAAATTAATGTGCTGCATCAATGAAGAATAGCGAGATATTTTCTTCTTTTTGCCTGCCAGCCTTCAGGCATGTCCAAGCAGGTAATAACTCTCCTGAACACACACACGACCTCAGGCCAATTCCCATAGCGTTAAGCATGGCACTGATACCCAAGCACATATCAAGATAACTCATAAATCCTGCATCACATTAGCCCAGACACATAACCAACAAAGGGAAAAACAAGAAGCGTTTTAGAAGCCGGGCCGAGCCAACCAGCACTTTGTCAAAAACCGACCCCCGATTTGTGATCTAATAACCGCAATGACATCTCCCTTCCAAGCCCCCCCCCCCCAAAACCCTAGCTTCTAGGCAATGATGTTAACAAATAAATAAAAAAAATCCGCAACTCAATAAAACAGCAAATATCAAGGAGGCTTGTGAGAACTTTTACTGTGTCGTAATTGTTATATCAATACAAGGTGTGTCTACCTTCTCCCGCGTAGAAGATTGATGAGAAGGAAAATTTATTGATAATCGTAACCTATGTTTAAAATGTACTGGCAGTTCTAAGTTGGCGTAATGCTGCAATTAAATCTGAAAAAATTGTTTGGTGCCTTAACTTGCATGAAGAAGCTTTATTGCTGTTTTTGTGAGTCTTTAAAATGCGGAGTTTTAGCATAAGTTTGGCACAGACAAGTTACTTGAATTACCAAGAAAGGTAGAAAAAGTGGGAAAAAAGCTGAGGTTAGTTCAGGTGTTGCTAAAATTTTGAAGCAGCACACAATAACTCCAAGTATAACCTAAGACTTCGGACAAATGTTTTTAACAACTTGTTAAACCAAGAGTCTCGACTTATTTTTGAGTTATGGAAAAACAGCTTTGAGAAAGTTAAGCTCATTCAGTTTGGAGCTGTTGATGAGTGTAATTGATTGGAAATGGTTTGTTGTTTCCATGTAAAGACTGCTTTGGCTGCCAAGTAGCATTTAATCCAAACTTCATTAATGTAATCATGAATATTCAATTAACTCTCTGTTGCCTCAATTTCACCCAGCTGCTCTGAAATTGCTCAGGATAAGAATAAGTGAGTACGGCTCATTGATAATGTCCTTTGTAGAGTTGGAGTCTTTCGTTGTCTTTAATTGTTCCTCAATGGTGGAAAGCTTAACAATTCCCCCAGTGATGGTATAGATCAGTAATGGAAAATTAATATCACTGTTCCTGGAAACTGACTCTAAAAAAGACCAAAAAGAGCTTGCCTCTTCTCCTAAGGTAATTACTCGTTTTTCTTTTTCTTTTTTCACACCGCTGGCTATAAACAGTTCATACATCCATCAACATAATTTATTTATTTGACATTTAAAAATCGTACAAGGCTGAAATAAAGGGATAAAGTGCTCAGAGGAAAAAGTCCTTAAAAGACAATTGTGTAACAACCATGTCAGTACAGAACATCGGATGAATAACTTGGATTCTTAGAAGATGGGTTTTTTTTTAAACTGCATTTTCTGTTTTTTTTTTGCTTGAAGGCAATGTAGGCTGTTCTCATGGTATAAAATCCAGTTTAAAGTAGCTCAGTGATATACAATAGCAGTTAAAATTCAAGACGGCTGGGGCAGCAGGAAAATCTCATAATCTTAGAATGATGCACAGATGTTTAGCTTCCTTACAAAAAAACAGCCGGTACCTTTAGCTTGTATGGAGTATAAAAATAAACGCATGAAGTATTTGGCCTGGCATATCAGATACCAGTTCTGTTGCACAAAGGGTCAAAAATTAGGTATTTATGTAGCTGTTAGAGAAGTCAAGGTGAATCATCGTGTCTGAAATCAGGTGTCTTGAGCTTATTAAACCTAGGGGACAAAAGGGGGACGGCTGGGTGTGACTCTCTACTAACAAGTAAACTATTGTTACAAGAATATGATGAATGTCTAAAGAAAACATATTAATTAACCCTTTAAAGCTCTGACACAAAAAGGAAAGTGGCAACACGTGTTCTCAAGATACAAAACAGTAGTCATCAGATTATACAGCCCAGACATCTCTAAACGATAAAAAACAGCTCAACTGCATTTGGAAAAGGAGTGGGCTGGTCCACTGGAAATATTCTACTGCAAATTACAGTGAAGATTAAAATACTTCAAATTTTGAAAGTTATGGATGTCCACATTAGACTGGTTAAAACAAATGAATTTAATTAATGCTTATAATTTAGGTTGTGAGATTAAAACACCTAGTTTTTCTTACGGCTGAGTAACCATACACAATATTATTTATGGTTTTAAACAAGTAAGCATTCAGAGCTCAGTACCAGTTGTCGCATGAGCAAAAAAAATTTGTACTGCCATTAAGTGTATAGGTAGCTTGAGTACGTAACAGGTAAGAAATATTAAGCCAATTTAAATCCCAAGTGCAATCATTCTTTTATTCCAAGAGACCAATATTCCTGGCATAACCTAAAGGGCACATAAACGTCTAAAAATACATACCAAATGTCAGTGCAAATTTATATGCAAGCCCAACTGTTCTCCCCTGGCTTCTTCAGTGTTACTGCCTTGCTATGGACAGAACGTGTTGTTGTGTGAAAAGAATACTAAAGTCAAAGCTGGTATGTTGAGATTAGCCTTATTAAAATATATCATGTGAGCAGTGCATTTCTTCCTCCGTGTGTCAACGCCGCAGTGAAAATATGCTAAAAATGCATTATCCTGGATCAGATACTAACGACATAATAATGTGTATTTATTGTTCAAAATGACGAACTTTAAAAGCTCAGAATTTCTTCAATATTATGTTAAGTCTCGCAAATAACAGGAAAACTGGCACCATTGCGGAAAATACAACTGAACTGAATGTATAGCCAGTAATTCCTTTAGACAGTTCCATAACCTTACAGTCCTACGCTGAAGAAAATGGCATATTTACTTCACGGATGTTTATCATACAGTTGAAGGGTGTCTTTCGCATTTGGTGAACAGCCATCATTTACTGTGAGCTGGGAAAAAAAAAATGCAAGGCTACTGTCTGCTTGCAGCATGCTCCTTCTGTCTTCTGAGAATATGAGCAAACATGTTAGCTCTGCTTTGTTGCCGAGAAGGTTTGTCGTTAACTACAAAGACGGGGTCGGCCCCCTCGATATAGAATGCAAATATCACCTCCCCCCTTCGTGCAGAGGTCACCCGGTCACAGAGTACAAGGCTAGAGCAACTTTTTGAAAGCGTTGACCTTTGCAGCTCATCATGTCCGCGGGTCAGGTGGTGTAGAAATGAACTTGAGGCAAAACTGAAATCTCAAAGAAGCCAGAATTCAAGGGCCTTCGTTATTCAGTAATCAGCTTTAACGTGTGCGTGTGTGCGTGTGTGTGTGTGTGTATGTGCATATGCATTCAAAAGGGATATATATATATATATATATATATATATATATATATCTTT
>JAODLC010000002.1:1254502-1269825 GCA_026781145.1 Hippopotamyrus pictus
GGTTGGCGGTTTGGTGGGGTGGGGGGGGGTAGTTTGCCTTGCTGCTTCAGCTCATCAAAATCCCAACGACCGTGTGTTGCTATTTCTAAGCGCCCCTAATGGTTTCCATTTCTCCCGTATTTATGCGCTGGATGGATTAGAGCTGTTTCATAATTAATAATGAGAATTGTAAGTGAGAGTCCATCTGGTGCAGTGACATACTTACTGAGGAGTCAGCCCAGCAGGAAGGGTATCATCTATTCAATTAGATCTATGCTGAAAAGTGAGTTCTAATTGGTTTTGGAATGGCTGTCAGATCCTTCCGTTCCACAACCCGTTTCATAAGCCAGAGCACAGAGGAACAATCGCACGACATTTGAGTCCTCTGTTTGCTTTTTCTCTTTTTTTATCCTTACATTAAACTTCCTTTTTCCCCTGCTAACTAACCATTGGCTTGTGAGTTACAGAGGTAAGCGCAATGAACCTTAGGACCCGATTCCGGAACCGAATCCTCGACGTGCCCCTTATCCATTCCGCGCTGCGCCTCCTTCCAGCTCGCTGTCGTGGATCCCGTGACCGAACGGACCACAAACAAGAGGGAGGCGAGGGGAAAAAGAACATAGGAAAGTCCAGCCGTGTTTTATTTCAAGCATTCAGCATTTTAGCCCCAAATGCTACGATAGAGCTGCTTTCCTTCTTGTAATAGCACAGGCATCCTTCGTTGAAAATTATAACAGCGTTAGCCGTAGCCAAGCAAACCAAGTCACGAAGCACAGCTGACATGCTAATAAAATGACACAGGAGTGAACCCCCTTCTTGACAGAGCACAGACTGTTTTTCGAACAAAACACGCTGGGGGAGAAGGCGTGATGTAATGCCGAAACATACTTCAGAATTATGCACAGACATTGCACAACCTTCTCCCCTATACAGCCAAGCCGATGGCGGTCACCGCCGTTTGTTTGACCTTTCCCTTTGAAATCTAACATCTGTTGTTCTTTGCATGCACTGCACCTAACAGCCCACGTTTGGTCCGGCTAAAAACCTGGGGTCTGCATTTCCCTAATTCCTCATAAGACCAAATGAATGTCATTCAAAGCAACTTAACAACAAACACAGACCATGTTAATCAAAAAAAAAAAAAAAAAACCATCATGACGAAAGTTTATCTACTTCAATTAAAAAAGATCACATTTTATGTTGCGGTAAAAAGAATGTCTTACGCTAACAGGAAAGCTCTAAATATTTTATAACTTGACCCTTAATTTTTGTGCCATTATTTTTTTTTATTAGTAGATGGAAACAATTTCAGATGTTACGACCCTCGGTTATAACTTTTCAATACACAAAAACCAAAATTGTTCTTAGTTACTAGTATTTTAACATGAAAAACTGCAAAAACAAATTTTCCGTGCAAAAAAATATATAATTTGAAAAGACGCATGGGTAAACAATACTAAAAAGGATTGATTTATGCCTGAAAGAATAATTCAATGAAACTATTCTGCTGCAGAATGAATTTTAGGCTAAAAACAATGAGTTTTATGGTGACTAGTAAAGGTCAACTTTCAATTTCAATACAGTAGGGAAACACCAAGTTTTGGTTTCAGTGCATGTTCTTGCATAAATAGAAACTCATGAATTTTACAATTACTTGAGATGAGAGTTCATTTTTTGTATTATTACCAATTTATTTATCAAGAGAGTAACTGAATATAAATGAACATAAACATTTTCCCCTTCCTTTTTCTTAAATGATTAAATACTGGATTCAGAGTATTTCTCATGACTAGAATGAGCCTTTATCACAAAATCTAAATATTCAAATACCCATTCTGACACACAACTGGCTCAGTTTATTTGATTCTTTTCTTTCTCTCATGTTGAAAACTTGAGGCAGTGGCCTGTCTGATGCATGACTAATGAACTGGGATAGGTATGTGTGTCCATAACATTTTTAATCAAACAAATACAAAAAAATCGCAGTTTAAGCTGATTAGCCGTTTTTCTCCATATAATTGTTTCAATCTGCTGGATTTATTCACATAGAAGAACAATTCTACCTGTCAGTGAGCTCCTATAATCTACGCCCTGAACACAAAAATATGAATCATATAAACATCACGTTTAACAAGAAACAATGACCAAAAAACTCTCCAAGAAGCTCGCAGAAACGCACCATGTTCCCCACTGTGTTTCCTCCAGAAATGTGGGATTGGGTATGTTTGCGTTTCATTATGCTGTATTTTCCTTGGCCTAGAACGGCCGAGTTTGCCTGGCTAATATAGGACGTTTCCCACTAGTAGCTTGTGAAAATCCAAAAAAGAACCCACACATATCTGCACGGCAATTTTGTCGATTCCACTTAACGGTATAAAGGCTTTTTGTTTCATAGCAGTCTCTAAACCCCACCCACTTAACACTAATCGTGACTTACAGCACATTACCTTTACTCAGAAGTATCTCAATTACAAAAAAACTAAACTGTACTCACATCTTAAGTAAACCATCACAAACAAGAGCGTAATTGTTTGGTATAATTTATTGCAATACATAATTTTTTAATAGCTTTGTTCAGCAATTCAGGTGTAACGAAGTTTATTCCCTAATATGTTCTACCCTTTTTGTTTATTATAGAAATGCATTTATTATAGTAATGCATCAGACCTCTAAGGCCACATATACTTAAAGAAACGCTTTGCCAAAAAAAGTACATTACCCCTAAATAAGTCTAATTCTAAATAAAGTATATGTTAAAGGCAAGTATTTACATATTCTAGATATACCATCTTAACTTTAAATTTAACAATTAAAAACCTTTATTCAAGTGACTAATGCTACCAGTGATTTCAGATTTTATATATATTTTCAATCATTTGTCATGCACTATATTCCCAGTTATTGCTTTTTTTTTTTTTTTTAGCTTTTTAGCTCCCAAAACGTTAGAAAGCATGCACTAGTTTAAAAAAAAGTTAGTCATAATCCTCTTATTAGGACAAATTATCTAAGTACAGCTATAAATGTCGTGTCTAAAGCGTTCTGCCATCCGTCTTATTACCTTTACAAGGCATATGAGAAAAGAATTCATTTGCACCGTAGGTCCAATGAAAATATAAATGCGTATTCATGGTGATGCTAAGCGTGAGGTCGCAGCACCTCTTTTTCTGCTATGAATTCTTCATCCTCGGAAATCGTCACCGTTTTCTTTCCACGATGCCCAGCTTTGTCTCATGAGTTTCGAGTGAGTGACGACTGGACATGCCCTCCCAGTGCTGAACGGGTTAAATGTTTCCGCTATTACCAATGTTAAGATTCTTCAGTCACCCCCTACAAAGTACGCTACCCTCTACTTTAGGCAGAGCATAAACACGCTAAATTATTAATTATTAACCACAATCAGTACTCTAATTACCAAATGATTCTGGAATCACAACACCTACGATATACTGTACATTGCACAAACACATTTTGACAATAGCAACAATAATAATAATAATCTTTGCAGTCCAACTACAGGTTCAAGTATTTTGAGAATCTGAGTGCATTTCCCTCCCTTGCACATTTTATAAGGTACAGGCCAGTACCTGCAACATATAAGCAGAGCGAAATCTTTAGCACTGACACTTCAATTCGCAATAAAATCTCTGATGCCTGCTTCCCTCTCTTTTTTTCAGCCATAAGTGAAGCATTTGCAGCGTTTGCTAATGATGCATAGAAGGTAATTACTCTTTTCAATAAGACTCATGATAGGACACGCTTACTTCCAACAAGTGCGTCAGCAGAATTTGCCTGCGCGGTAAGTTAGGGGAAAAATCCGCAACAAATCCCCCCAGGTTATACGCTGCTCTTCGTGCAAAATCCGACGTGAAACACTGGGTCGTTACAAAACGAACAATCCTGTGGTTGTTTCCTGGCTAACTGATCACTATACTTAAGTGTTAGTTCCCACAATTCCCTGAGAGTATTTTGCATAATCTAGCCTAACCTCCACTCTTCCACAGAGTCAAGAATTCACAAAAAAACAAAGCTTTTATTTATTATTCTATAGGAATGTTGATTTTACAAGTTCAATACAGAAAAGACAACTAGTAACACATGCAGTGGGTGTTGATACTAAGATTATAAAAACACTGTTTTTTGCAAAGCCCATAAAAGTTACTCTCCATAGAGTTCTAATATATATCCCAAAATGGGCCTAGGCAAGTGAGATTTTTAGGAGGGAAAAAACAGGGTCAATTCCTCCCTCCGGTGATATGGAAAATATGAGCATTATCATTTTTGGACGGAATTCCCTTTTAAGTGTTGACCTGAGGGATTCACCAGGACAGTCAGATCCCTGCTTCAACTTGAATTGCCTCTGCAAATAATCTGCTGTCTGCGATAACAAAAGGATTATTTGTGCCTAACCCTGCCCAAAAGGTCAAGAAGGCTGCCTGTAATAACAACACCGTGTTCGATATCTTTGATATCATAAATGAACAGCGACACCCCTAATTTCAAAACGCATTTCTAACTTCGTTTTTGTCGATATCCAAAATGAGGTCATCCATTGTTGATGACAGTCAATTTTCTGTTCTCCCTTTGGTTTAGATTCCAGTACTGTAATGTTTTTCTTGCCCGTTTTGCTTTCTGCAAGTGGAAGAAACACAATGCCATTCAGTCGGAACATCACGAAGAATGAAGACTAGATTCTTTTTCTACATGATAGGATTTTTTTCTAAAAATGCAAATAATATAAAATAAATAATGCAAGTATATTCCATTGCGATTTATATGTCAAGAGCTCAGGGGATGTATTTTGAAGTTTCTTTTGACTTCAGTCCACAGAACTGGGTTTTAAGTTTATCTCAATTCAGTTCAAAACTTCAAAATCACATTGTCTAATAAAACACATTTCCCTTTTCCTAGTCATTTCAGGTTCTCTTGAGAAAATGAGTTTCAGTAAGGGATATCAATCTGTTTTCATATTATGAACCATTTCCTTTTTCTATTCTTAGGATCCTTAAGTATAGACTTCTTCAATACAGTGCTTTCACAAACATGTAACTGCATCTGAAAAGTAGTCATAATATATGTAGTTACTATAAAATACTTTGACGCATAAGTATTATACATAAAGATGTAAAACACTGAATATTTAGAAAATAAAGTGTTTTAAAACAGAAAACAAATAATAGGAAACTTTTTCAGAGCATTACTCAAAAACCCGTCATGTCTATACACATAAGAGTACATAACTGAAGACCATACAGAGAGTATAGCAGCTAATGTTAAACTCCTAACTTATTCCTATACTGGACAGGGGTGTTGTCTGTTCACTTGGTTTCTGGAGAACTTACATTTAAAATAAACTAAATGAATGCGTTGAACACCTTGCCATACTTTTCTTGTATATATTTCCAGCATGAAGTCCTACACACATATACAATTTCATTTGCCAGAACGTTACAACAACTGGAAAAATATTTTACATGTAGACAACTGATTGATTGAGATATATATATATATCTGAACTAATGAGCAAATTACAGAGTGTGTGTTTTGCCTAAAAGAGAAGAATCTCACATGAGTACACGCAAGCTGAAACTCTGACTGAAGATTCAAAAGTAAACAAAAATCCCTGAAAACTTTGCATAAAATACCATGACTGTCTTCTAAACTTCTTCGGCAAGTAAATTCATTTGTTTACAAAGTGCAAAGGTATTATTATGAGTGTCGTGCTGTGACCGCATAGGCGCATGCTATCATCCTAGACTATCAACTTCAGTCATGATTATAATCGATAGGACTTCTAGCCAAAATGGTACACCGAATACATCAGTCTATATCACAATATCCTTTACGTTTCATCACGTCAAAGGAAACTTTTTTAATGCTTACAGTGGTTTGCCATGTGTTCGGCGTAATACTTGCTGTGATATATGTGTTTATATGTAACTTGGATTCATTACGTTCCATGAGGAAAAACAGTAATATATTAACAGTTCAGAATTATCAGTGCTTAAAAGCACAAAGGTGAAAGAATCCATAAAAACAATTATAGCTAACATTACTAAATACTGTTTGCACAAACCATCAGTAAAATGTTTTAATATAAACTTCAAACAATATGAACAATAATGCAGAAGAAAAATCAAATTAATGTAAATTTTTATGCTATATATATCTGTATTATATTAATAATATTTTCAATCACTCTAAAGAACTGCAAACTTTTAACTAAAATTTCGTTGTGAACGTTGTAGTACCTAAGTAACCAAGTGTGGTATCTAATGTAGCATTCCTAAGTGTTTATTTGCCGATAACCCTTTCCATAGGTAATAAAATGAGCATTTTCACATTTGGATCACAGCTGGTAGCAGGCAGTAATACACTATACTCAGCCTTTCACCATCAAACAGTGATGCTTTTTCATAGCACCAGTGATTCAAGGGAATCAACAAAATAATCAGAATGTTCAATGGGCCCCTCTTTTTAAAATGAAAAATAAAATCAATAATAATACAGGGATTTTCTTTTTAAGAAGATGACCACAGGGAGTGAAAGACGTGCGGGGAAATGTTCAGTCAGCACTGAGATGTGAGATCTTACAAACTGAGTACTCGTATAGCATAAATCATTACTCTCCATGTACTTAGCTGTGTAGTTTTCCACGCAACAGAAACGGTAACCGAAATGTCTCTGGTGACGTCAAAGGGTGATTTTTTATATATATATATATAAATACAATGTTGCTTCTCTTCTCTAAGTGCATGTTGTACAGTTTCCACCAGACATGCTAAATTGGTGAACAGAAGTGATGGAGCGTGGTTTTCTGAGTGGGACTCCCCTTTAAGGCAAACAGCCCTACTACGGATTCAGCACAGCAGATAAGCTGAACAAAGCAACACCAGCTGGTGGGATAAACAAGCAAACGCGAGTTTACGTGACAAAACAACCACCAACTGCTGCAAAGGGGAACAGCAGTGGCTTTTACACCTGCGCTCAGCAATTCACCATCCATCCTCCCCAGATCTGAATAAGCAAAAAAAAAAAAAAAACCTGATGTCTCAATAAGGCCTTGTCAAGAACCATGACACTCTGAGTGACATATACCTACCTGACTAAGTGATTTCTTAATTCTGAAAGAGATTCTTCCATTTGATATATTATGAATTATAATTTAAGAAAATCAGTCGTACTATTTCAAATACAAAGGCCATTAATTAATCACTATGTTCAAGCTACAACTAAAACCTGCAATATTGAATGATACTGAGGCATTTTGACATAGGCCTATCCATATAAACAAAATCAAGGGAAATTTCCAGTTAATTAAGCTGACATACTTGTAGGTCTATGGTTCTATGATTTCAATTTTTAATTGTGTATAAGCAATTAAAAATAAGTAAACATAGACCAATTTGCTAAAGTGTGTTCTTTTAAATGTACTTTTATATTCTTTTGGTTTTGCTTCCACTCATTAAATTAAAGAATTAATATTTAAATATACAGCGGGAGCTTTAATATAGTTTGCCTGTGATAAATTATGCATGTACCTTTGTAAATTTCTCTCATGACAAAAACTAAGTACAATAGGAACTTTGCAAGTGCAAATAGCTGTAGAAACGCTCCGTTTTCACGACGGTGCTAAAAAAGAACAAAGTATTATGCAAAGACAGTACTTGTCTGTCAACAAAATGTATTCAGTTTTGCAGCAGAAGTTCGGGGTTTAGCAGGCTTTTACATGTCTATTGAAACAACGACACTGAGCACGCCAAAGCAACAGGAATATACACGCATTCCTAAAAGAAGTAACTAAAAACGAGTTTGGCATATTTATACAAGGCGAATGGGATAATTCTGTTGTAGGATAATGCCCCTTTAGTGGAGACCTTCAAAAAAAGGCGAAAGATGTATTTTTGGATGAAAAATAAAAAATAGTCCCGATGGGGGCCAAATCAATAACTACGAAGATTACAACTTAATAATTCATTAACGGGTGATTGAAATTTCCTAAAATTTAGTTTGTTTGTTTGTTTTTTCTTTTTTTAAAGTAAAGTAAACCTGCACTTACCGATCACCATCAAGGTATATACGCTTCCTCTGGTTACGAAAAGATAATCAATCTACAATATCAGTTTCATTTCCAGTAATAAACGTGGCCTGTAATCTTTTCTACCTGCCGTGCAGAATGGCCCTGCTTAGAAGCAATTCATTCATCCCTTACGTGTGTGTGTAATACGAATTACACTGTCCCATGGAGAACTTAAACTACATCTATGAAAAATCATGACAACTGCTCCCGTTAAAGGAAGTGCCTCGGAAGGTTACCTGTAATTATCCAGCGTTTTTAGAAAACCCAGCAACACTGCAAAAAAAAAACAATTCTGTGCTTGCTAAATGAACCTGCTATTATTACTTACTGCCAGGAATAGTAATAATTATTATTATTATTTCTATTATTATTATTATTTCTATTATTATTATTATTATTATAAATAATGATCGTATTATAATATTTTACTTTAGTTAGGCAGTTGACTTCATTGAAATAATACCAAGTGACGCAAAATCTCCTTCCATTTTCGCTTAGTATCATTCTTTCTGGGACTGAAACATTTGCCGATGCACTGCGCTCCATTTCTTTATAAATTACGCGATTTCCACGCACAACGAATAAAAACGCTTTTAACGCACCTTGCAGTACAACTGATAATGTAACTACCACATGGCCATAACGCATAATAACCTAGTTTATACTAAGTGTGAGTTTTTTTTTGTGGCAAAACGTTTGATATTTCGACCTTTCAACCTTCATTTTAACAGAAGATTTCCTAAAACGTCCAAAGAGGAAATAGAGAACAGCAGAACGCAACATGCATTTTGATGTATACAAAAATCACTTCGGAAAGGTACTTACTTGAGATTTTGTGAGCTCCAAATAACCGATTCCAGGGATTTCGCTTGCGGTAACGTAGATCTGCACATAGCAATCAAAATCCAGAGGTAATACTTCCACCCACAGCTGACGCCAGCCATTCTTACTGAAGATTGAAGGATAAACGAAATCGAGTATTAAAACAACGATAAGCAACAGCGGTAAATCCTGTTGGAAAAGTCTGTCGGATTGGCAACGTTGCCAAATAGGTTACCGACAACCTTACGAATACAAATCCGATCGTCTCGGATGCGTGTCCTTGGTTAAACTGCAAAACGAGTCATGGTGTTTTAAAAAGTGTACCTGTCAGACTGCGGCACGGCAAAATTAGCCTTTTTTTAAGAATGTCCCGTTTCAGCAGGCCGGCTGCCTATCTCAACCGGTCTCCAAATATCAATCCTGTGAAATGCATAAAGTTTCATAAGTCGCCTGTTCTGCCGCAGCCACCGGGAGCCCGTTCGAAGTCAGCGCTCCCGACTCACTAGTCAAGTTGCGCTTTGGCGATTTCCAGCAATAATCGGTATCACATAACGCGTTTTCTCATAGCCGTCACCGGAAAATCTCTCTTCTCGGCCGGCACATTTAATATGTGCATCGGCGACCTGTTGATGTATTTCGTCAAGTCTGGTAAACACATATCATCCCTGGATAACGCTATCCCAAAAAAAATGTTCGTCTTAAGTCCCAAGTATGGTCCACGGGGTGATCTTTTATTCCTTTTGCCCACCCAGCATCAAAAAAATAAGAAGGAAAAGCAACGATCCAACGCTATCTTTCGGGATTCCCGTATCGTGCAATTTCAGTGCTCTGATTGCTCTCAAATCGCCGTGCCCTGTGCATCACCAGAGCGCCAAGTCCGGACAAAACTACCGTATTCCGGAAAAAATACAAGGGTCGAGCCGTGCGATGACAGCCGCGCTTCTGGGCAGAAGAGCCTGCGATCCCGTCCGACGTGCGAAGACGGTGGTTCCACACTATCCTATCGCGCACTTCCCCGGCTAGCGGTCGCCCTCATGTGCTGCGGATGCGGTCGGCGATGCACTCGCAGCGGCTTCCTATGCATCCCGGACGCCGACTTCTCCCCCCTCGCGTAAACTGCAAATGTAATCCGACGCCTGGGCGAGCGGAGGACCAGCCCCGCCGCTCTAGCCAATCACCGGCGCTTTCGGGGCTCCGCGTCCGCGATTACAGCTCCACCGTCCGACAATTAATCCGGAAGGTGCGCGCCCATCCCACGCCGCTCCAGTACCTTCGGACAGCTCTGTCCCAGTAAACGAGGAGATGTAGTCCTCTGATCACGTGACTGTTATGATGATAATAATAATAATTGTTATTATTTTTATTTCTTTATTTTAAAACTTTAAGAAGAATTTAAGCAACGCCCACTATGAAATGGAACGCTTTTAAATTCTTGATTGATTTTTGATTTGGTCGCCTTCTGTTTAAAAAAAAAAAAAAGTTCCACTGGACATTTTTAATAACAGTTAAACAGTTTGGTTTAGTTTATGGTTTTGTGGGTTTTGTATCCTTTTTCAGAACGAATGCTGTGTTAAATTGCCGATCTCAAACGAGGTCTCAAAATAAAATGTTTTATTTATGTTTAGTAGGCAATGTCGTCCTCTATCGGTGACATTGGAACGTGCTCGCACGTCAGTCAGCTGACAGCTAAATGTGTTGTTCTGGGTGATGTTTAAATGATGTAAAAATATGAATGTTTCCTATCTTAACACTGATTATCATTTCTGAATCTGAAATGGATGCGGCGGTAAGGTAAATTACTTCCTGCTGGCTCTGCCTCTGGGCTACAAGCTAAATGTATGAGCTGGATGCCGCGGTGGAAAGACCCCGCTGATTGCTCGTGCTATTAGCGTAGGTGGAGGGTGTTAAACCGAGCAAACCAGCTTAGATTAAAAGGAGACACTGAAAGAAGCGATAAAAACACCTCCTTAATGCAAATGATAATGTTCTGCATTCCCAGGAAAGGAGACGTTATCATCCTCCCCGATACTAGAGTAGGCGGGGATATTGCAAATGCAAATGTGATGAATATGACTACCATTCTTATGGTAACTAACACCATGACGGGAAGCCTCGCGGACTTTGCACCACAAACACAGAGGGGACACCACAGTCTGCCTTACTCTGTCCTTGCTGGACACTCTTACATGCACTGTTTGAAGATATAAGACATCTGTGTATATGGATGTGACATGATTTAACAGTTACTTCAAAAAGCCTTTTGCTTCTTCTTAAGTTTTATATAACCAGCATTTGCTACAGGGGACTAGGCTGTTAATGGTGAGTTACAGACGCATAAAACTCAAAGTCACATCACCCACAGAAACCTTCTTGCGGACATATGTGTTCGACATGTTTTCCAGCATTACACAGATAGTCCTTTGGGCATATTGTTTTCAATTATTCAATAACTTTGCCCGAAAACAAAATGTCATCCTACAATAGAGGTATATCTGAGTCCTCTTGTTAAAGGCTGTGTTTGTACCCGTTTGCTTTAAATAATTTCTTTAGGCTGCCATAAAGCAAATTGTTGCATTTGTGAGGAATGACTGGGGGCAGTGGGGATATTGCATTAAATGTAATTGTTACTGCAGTGCAACATTAGTTTAAAATGTGATTACTGATAACTTCTTACTGGCTCCAACTGATCAAGCGCTGTTGGATGCTCACCTTGAACCTTGTTTTTCTCATCTTCTTCAGAGAAACACTGAACATTTATACCCCTCAATACTTCATCTTCTGCCGGTTGCTGAAGCTTTGCTAATTATACTTGGCAGAGTGGCTACCCAGTCACTGGGTCGTCTTTAACGATTTCACGTGAAAGCACAGAGTTGCGGTCGAACGATCCGATTTTTATTTGACACGGCAGCAGTTGACTACGCGGACGGTTAACAGTGTGCGTGCCATATATCATCCGACAAGCCATTGAAATTGAAAAACAAATGTTTTCCCTGCTGACCGATGGTGTCGTCGAAGAGAGTTATGGGCCACAGACTTTTTCTGACATTCTCGTCAGGACAAGAAAGATGGCTGTGACACGCAGAAGCTGAAAAGCATTACTATTTAAGAAATATAATTTAAAGATCAAAACCAGCAAGCACTGTCATGCTAAAAATGTATATTGCTTGTTCAAACAATTTTTATAGCTTACGGAAGCTATATTAAGCTTTGCATCTATGGAAATTCCTAACATTTCCTGGGTTGTCAGAGGCACGGTGCTAACCCAAGTACAAACGAAATTAGAGGAAGCATGTCCTCTTAACCAGGGAACGTTTTTTTTTTCCTGTCGTTTTAGCATCATTTGGGCTTGCAAGCTGTAGCCATATGGCTGCTTACCCTTTGATGGCATGGTCACATTTCTGCTTATAATGATGTAACTATATATATGCATATTTAATTTCTTCGGTTACAGTACCTTTGTTTAGGGCTAAAGAATTGCGAAACATGCTATTTCTTAAAACCCCAGTATGACACAGATCAAAGGCTAACTGAACTGCTGTTATTCGTTAGAAAAGTTGCCCGGTTTCTTGAAACAAAATGCAGATGCAATAAGTGTGCGTTCTAGAAAGCATTATATTACAGATATTTGCACCAATGAGTCTAATGGGTGTGGTGCCAGAGCTGTGTACCTTGGGGTCTTTCAGGGTCCATAGTTGTACTGCTTAGGTCCTTTTCGTTCCAAAGCTATGTTCCTTGGGCCGCTTTGGTTCTATTGTTCTGTTCCTTAGGCTTTTTGGGGTCCACAGTTGTGTTACTTGGGCCCTTCCAGGTCCATTGCTGTGTTTATTGAGCTCGTTGCTCATGGGGATTCAACTCAAAATACTCAATAAATTAGTCACTTAGCTGTTTATTATTTGGAGTCTGTTTAATCCAGAATAAACCGTAATGTGACTCTAAAAGTAATTAAAACAGGTCACATCCACCCATAATCCTTGCTGATGTCACCGTTCACTGGTTCTGCCTTTGCCAGTCCTGTCTTTTGAAATGGATGTTTGACTTAGAGGGAGATGCATGTTGGATACTGACTTGTCCCTTTACCTGACATATAGTTTATTTACTCTGCATCAATGTTTCCCAATCTGGTCCTGGGGGACCCACAGTCAGTCCACGTTTTTGCTCCCTGCTGTGGACTGTCTGTGGGTCCCCCAGAACCAGATTGGAAAATACTGCCCTGCATAGCCAAACGGCATTTAGTTATGCTTAGTATGTAACTAGTCAGTCACATGCATGGTCTTAGTTTTGGTTAAAAAAATGTTAATAGGGCTTCATATGAAGTTAAAGTTTGTGAAACAGGCTTTACAAAATATTCATACATATTTTTTAGTTTTATTTTTATTTGTGGCAGAGAAAGGTAAGTAAAGGCACAAAAAATGACAGAAAATTAGATAAAAAGTGATATATGGCCACATATTACACTGTATAAAGTATGGATTAGAGATACAAAAGAATATATGTCTTCATTTATGAGCCCAGGTTCCGTATTTAGTTCACCCATGAGTCCTGGGAAATTAGGTTTCCCACTTTCAAAGCAAAACCAAGAAGTTATTGTTCTCTGTTTATGTTTCCATTGCTTATTGCTCTTTTCGCATCTTTAAGGCCAGTAAGACCTGTACTTTTAAAACAGTTACGTAATCCCTTCAGTTCATTTCTGAACTCAAACTACATGCAAGATTTTCCCATTCTGAAATACGTTTTAACTCATGTTTGGTGTGATGCACCGGACTACTGGTAAAACAAATGGCTCGTTGTGTGGTACCTTAATACGATATAATACAATAATAGTCTAATACTGAAAGAATGGTACAGATCGACTTCCTCATATGTCCTGTCATTAAAAGCTCCGGCAGCTTAGCGCAGTTAAAATGCCAGCGCATGACTGGGAGCCTTGAGAGCCCCTGAATTCACATCAAGTGATTCGTCACAGTGGGAGCATGCATCATCGCCGTGGCAACTATAAGTAGTGCGTGCCTGGTGATTGGCTGTTTGTTGGAGTGGAGTCCCAGCAGGCAGGCGACAGGATACCTGATGCTGCAGGGCAGAAGGAAGCCCACACTCCCTGATTAGTTTCGCAGCTGTGCTGAATGTGGCCGACAAACAGGCCACCAATGACCGGACCAATGGAGGATTGGATTCCTGACAGGGAGGGGAACCGCTCTTGATAGCGTGCTAGATAGGTTGCATGGAGGAGAAAGGAAAGTCAAGCATCTATTTTTTAATGTACCCACCTCGTTTTGTTATAGGAGCCAAATACTGTTGCCTAACAAAAACGATATTAGTCTAGTGCCAGGGCGAGATGCCAGCGTACTGTGCATACGCAAAGAAAAGAGGCGGAAATTAGCATAATATAACCTCAATGGAGGAAAGAGGAAGTCAGACATCCAAGAGACAGAACTAAGTAAAATGAAATCAGATACACAAATCCCCTGTTCTAAATAGTAACGGGATCATTGATGAAACGCTCAAAGCTTTAGGAAATAATCGTCACACAGCTGCCGCCATACAAGAAAAGGGAATGTGTGGTATAGAGGGATGCCAGGGAAATGCCCTCTCACGCCGGCTTCGGTTTCATTCTGAAACGGCAGCGAGAGCTTATTCAATTAATTGTCTTTTTCGCCCATTAGCTGAAGCACAGCTGGGCTGAGACTGGAACTATCAGGGTGGGACAGAAAGAAAGATTGGTGCCGCCACAACTGTGTCAACTCATTAAGTTGCTTTGAGCTTTCGACTGGCTTGATGAGTAGCGTGGCTCAAGTTATTAGCAGAGCTCTTGCACTAATTTGACTTCAGAGCAGCTACAAAGACATGTGCTTTTCAGCTGTTCCAGTATCCGCAGCCGTGCAAGCAATAAGAGCACAAAATGCTCTGAAAGGGAATCTGTACAACAGTACAGAGCATTTATAAAGGGCATAAAGTGGTTCAATTAGTTCATTAAAAAAACTGACAGAATGTTAAACGCCATAAAATAACTGTGAGACGGTAGACGGGACAAGCTATGTTTTTTCGTCTTTTCTCTTCATCCTCTGTGCTTGTTCTGTCCTGTCCCAAAATGCTAGAAGTTTTATTATTAACATTCCTAGTGTAGTTACCGAACTGAAAGGTCAGCAGTATTTAGGTAAAGGGAAAGGCTATGCCTCTCAGAAGTACCTGCGTACAGCGATCAAACATTCTTGTAATTAAAGCCAGATGCACATTATCTTCCAGATATCTATTGTTCTACAAAGAATATAATTCACAAACCATGTCCTGACATGTCAACCGGTAAGTCAAAAGTATTACAATATTATAAGATTATAAATTCAGTTTCAAATGTAAACTTTATGTCTGTGTTTACACACACACACATATATATATACAGTGTACTGTATGCATATATGTGTATATATAATGCATATATCAAATGCAAATA
>JAODLC010000002.1:1269925-1291748 GCA_026781145.1 Hippopotamyrus pictus
ACACACACACACATATATATATACAGTGTACTGTATGCATATATGTGTATATATAATGCATATATCAAATGCAAATAAGTGCAATATCTTAAGTGCAAATAAGATAGAGTGTTACTTTTGGCTAGCTACTAACTGCCTCAGTCACTGACACATTCCTAACTACTGTTAGCCAGTAGAGGCTGAGACTCTGTTATCATCACTACTTAGCAGACACATAGAGAATGTCAATATTCCGTCTGTTTTATCTTGAGGAAAGGATTATCCTATGAGGGAACCATGCAGATCGCATAACCCTGTCAGTTATACACCAACAAATATATAGCTCACTTTAACAGGCCAGATAGCATAGAAATTAACCACTAAATATGACTGGAATCTATACAGCATGGCACCATAATAAATTATGCCACAAGAGCCTAATTCAAATTTCCATAAACCTAGGATGTTTGAACAACGTGTTCGCGTTCGATTTTTTTTCTCACTGGGGCAGTCGTTAAGCTATAGGAAATGACTGAAAACTATATTTTACTACAAAAAATTTCAAGTGCAAATAAAGGTCAGTGTGTATGTTTAATAGGTGTGATGCATGCAAAAATAAAGTTGCAGCCCATCAAATATAGTGAAGTGTTTATTATTATTATTATTATTATTATTATTATTATTATTATTATTAGTAGTAGTAGTAGTAGTAGTAATAGCAGTAGTAATAGCAGTAGTAATAGCAGTAGTACACTGTCAGGAAAAAAGTATCAATTTTGTTCCTGGGACTGTACCCTCAAGGGGCTGCCAATTGTACTGTAAGTAAATGTACCTTTTAAGGTACACAAGTAGACCCTGAGCAACATTTTTTTACCATAGGGGGTACATTAATGTTGTTTGTAACAAAACTGTACCAGGGCTGCACCCTTTTCTCTGGCAGTGTAGTAGTAGTAGCAGTAATAATCAATTATGCCTCTTCTTCCGCTGGTTGACTTACGCATGCAAAAATGCAGTGACCATATAAAATATCAAAGAGCAAATTCCGTGTTCAGAATATCATCTAAATGTGAAAACGTCATCTGGGTTAAATGTTAGGGACGTGTAAATGTTCACTTCTTCGTGTTACATGACCATCCTCTCTGGGATCTCTTTGTGAACAGGGACTACAGCTCTGTCACTAAGCAAAATGGCTGCCATGCATTAAAAGAAGAAAGTAAGTCTCGCAGGCTATAGCTTAGAGTCGCTTTTAAACACTACGAGGCAGATTCTGTGATTACATCTGTGATGATTGATTAACTAGAATTGAAAAAGAAATAAAATACAAACTACACTGTTACTTTTCATGTACAAATAAAACTGATATTTTTGCTGATATTCTAAATTTGATATGACAATTTAAAACCCTAACAAAAGCAATAATGTCAATGACAATAATATTGCTAGAATATCTCTTATGTCTTTTGACATTTATATTTAACATTAACTGTTATTTGCATTAAAGCAAAGTGATTTTGCTGTCCTGCTTTTGTGTATAATAAAAAATCATTATATTATTTAATTATCATATCCATTTAGTTCTGCATTTAAATGGCCCATCCATGAGGTATTTATGAGAAAGGAGACCTTTTCCCCTTCCAAAAAAAGGACTGTGGTAGAAGCCCCCCGAGCAGAGATGGACACAGCTGAAACGGTGGCACCCGCCAGCAAATCCCTCAGCTAGCTAGCTGCTAGCGTAGCTGTGGTGGTTCAGCCTGACTTTAGTTTAAAGGCCGTATAATTTGGTTGGAATTGGCACTGCGGGGGCCTATGAATGCACTTGTTTACTGAAAAGCAGGAGTTTCCCATACAGCACGCATACCCTAAAGAGTTAAACCTCACCCGCAGGCCCAGTCTGCCAGTACCCCTCTCCCCGCCTCTCGGGCTTTGACTTCGTCATTCTTCAGAAATCTGACTAAACCTGATGGTTCGCAAATTAGCATGCCTGTTTAGTAGGGAAACGGTCTGAGAAGCAGAAAGTGCACGCCGTTGGGCCGCCACTAAATAAACCGGCGCTGCCAGAAGCAGAGGGCCACGCGGAGAGAGAGCCCGGCGGGCGAATCAAAATGACAACCAGAAGCTTTTGACAAACTTAATAAATTTGAGTGAGAAATGTCAATGGAACAGCACAAAGTGCCACAAATGGAAGCGGGACGCTACGTATTAGATAAACAGTGGGCAGTTTACGGACCCACTTAGGAATGTAGACTTTTATTGATGTCTAGGCCACGTCACCTTTAAAAAGATCTAGCCAAAAGTATTTCGGTAGAAGCTGGCCTTTTTTTTTTGGAAAAAGAACCAAAAAAAAACGTTCAGTGTACTCCCAGTTATCTCCCGTAAGCACCTGTCGAGCACATAGCGAGCGATCATGCGAGGTTAACTACAGCGAGAGGCAGGATTCAGTCCCCAGAAATGAAGGCGTTAGACTACAGTGCTAACCACTGAGTGGTTAAGCTGCCCATTTGATATACTGTATATTTCTCCACCCTTAAAACCACTGTACGCTGCTCAAAATACAGTATACATACTATATGTCTGTGTCTTTACAGTACATGGCTCATTAATTTGTGTTCTTTTACAGCTCTTTGGATCTGTGTAAATGTGCACTTGTGTCTCTGGGAAAGCATGGATTTTTGTTTTATGGATTTGAAAAGACTAGTTCACTTTTATACTGGTAAACTATAAGTCGATTCACAGTTACAATATTCACTTTGTCCAGTGACAGAGAGACACACAGACAAAAAGCTATCTATTGAAATTATGTCCTTCAGCCTTTGCCAAAAGTTTGAGTTCTGGTGACAGACATAATGCCAGGGCAAAAATAACTAACCAGAAAAAAAAGACAAGGATTATCCCTTAGTCACAAATGAAAGCTTCCAGACTCCCTATTGGTGATTGTTATTTCATTCATTCATTCATTCATTCATTCATTCATTCATTCACTCGTTTGTTTGTTTATTGCATTTACATATTTATTGTGCATTTCGATATAAATAATGACCATCAATGTGTAAAAAGTTCTTTCAAACATTAATTCAAACACTCAAACCTTCGTCTTAGAGCTTCTCTGTCTTCTGCACCAACAATTTAAACATACAGCAAAACGAAAACACAATAGTTTTCTTGTTTTTTGTTTTCCTCCACGGTCCAGTTCACTGTAGTCCACCATGACCTCATTGTCGATCTTTATGCCCCTAACTCTGTCTGATCCTTGCTTGTGTTTAACCAGGCTTCCGGAAGAACGTGGTGACAGAGTCACAATTGCACAACATTAAAAGCCTGTGACACCCTGCAGGGGATACCCCTGTTGTCTTTCTTGTCTTTATCTATTGCAACATCAGCAAGTAATCATGTGGCCTTTCAGCGCAAAGCCACTCTCCAAATAGTCTGGGCAAAAGAAACAGAACTGGCTCACGTCGGCCCGTATAAAAGCTGAAATGAAAAACCTGACACGTTCTGTATCACCTATTGTTGGATTGCTGCTTTATTATGTCTCTTCTTTTTTTTTACCAAAACATTGTAATATTATACACCATGTATCAAATAAGCAATGTATTTGCATGTAAAAAGCAAAACTTGTGCTTTAAATTATTAATCAGTTAAATTCACCCAAAGGTACATTGCGTGCCTAATGCTCCGTTTTGAATTCATGGTGATAAAATAAACTCTATAGAGAAGGTTTATAAAGAGTTCTCAACAACCAAGGATGTTGCATCCATGGAGTTGATATATTGGCCATCTGGCCTAGCAAGAATTCAGTGGGATCTGACTGCAGCCGAAGAGCTGTCTGACTAGCAAAGGTGACCATGGGACAACACTAAAGCCACAGGAAGTGGTAAGAGTTTGGTACGTCTGAAATCTCAGCTTAATTTTAATACCGTGTTTGTTGCTAACAGGCTACCTTCATTGCGCAAATTTGCAATTTGTTTGTGACATGGGTTTAGCCTCATGACAGAGAATGTCATAAAAGACGTGGACCTTGAAATAAACAAGTGGAACACAGGATTTAAGGAAAACTGACAGATGCAGTTTGCGAAATGAAACTAATCGCACCTCACCTCCAATTAAGCTCCGGGATTTTTCCGTCTCCCATGAGTTGTCCTGCTGGGAAAACAGGCTAAATTGACTGGAACCTCCTTGGAGCTGGAAAACAGGATCTCCTGGCACCCAGGAGCCCACTCATGTGGTGGTGGCCATTGTTCCACCCAGCGCTGGACCGGAGCTACTAGGGTAACGGCAGAGACTAGAACAGCTGTAAAGGACTATCTCCTTCCTGTGGAGACTGGTTGGGCCACTATGCCTGTACTCCCCACAAAGAAATTCAGGATATTCATTGGGGGGAACTTGGGGATTCATATTCATGTTTCCCACACAAAGCAGCTCACTGCAAACAGAGTCTGATCCTAAGTCCTAATGGACTTCAGAGGAAGAGGTGTGAAATCTGGCTATTATTATGAAAGCCGTCGTATGGAGCCCTTTCTCGAGTCCCCCTGGTCTGACAGCCAGTGAGGTGCATTTAATTGTAAAGAAAACTATTTAGTTTGTGCATTGTTTACCCTTCAATGGTCTTTTGAAAAGTTAGGATCATTAATTCTCTTTGTTTGGATGGAAAAATAATCCACGTTGAATGACTTTGGAGTTCTCAGCAGTGTGGATTACTCCTTGTGGCGTTGCTGCTCTGGAATACTTTTCCCACATCTACGACGATGTCAAAAGAAGGTTTTTCAGCATTAACGTCTATCTCTTTGTTAAGGAACAATGACTTTCCAAAACTAGTCTTTTCTCTCGCTTCCTCCTTCTCTAAGATACACCGCGGCGCACGACGTGTTTTATCGCACTCAGAACGCGCAAACCGGTTTAAAGGTACGAACAGTTAAACAGATACATGGGTACACTTAAAATTAATAGGGTGCATAAGAGGACACTGCAAAATGACTTTTGTTTCCCATGGTCTTTAAATTGCTTAAACAGCTTCAGCGTGTTGGGTCGGTTCCAGACACAGCATTATAAGGTAATCAGAAGGGCCACAACGTAAGATATTTTTCCAGTACAGGCTATCTGTAAGCCAACAATATGTTTCCATCAAATACCAGGCCAGAATCAAAGATATCCTCATGATTGTTACTGTGCCTTGTATGACTACATTCATGAATAATAGGAGAAAACATAGAATGGGACAAGTAATAACACAGTGCTTATACTCATGGTTAATATAATCCAATAAAAACAACATATGACACTAAAACAGCTGTTATTATAGCGGGGAATGGGGAGGGGGTGGGATTATAATAATTTGAGAATTTCCCCTGAACTGTGTGATGCACTAATCAAACAGCACCAGTCATATCCGGGTTATTGACTGGAGGCATTATCTCCTAACACAATAACAGACTCCTCTATAATTCTCTTAAAATCCCTTGGTTGCTGGAGTTTTCAGGATCTCCATATTCTGATGCATGGAAGTACCTACTTTGATTTTTTTTTTCAGCTCATATTCGAGGCAAAACAATGTAACGCTGGAAAGAACAGCAACCTTGACTAACCTCTATAAAATACAAGTTACATCAAAATATCCTTTTGGTTAGTTCACAGTTGCAGGCAAACTTTGTGCCTAGGGCTATGAACTATGCTTATCAATGTCTTGAATCCTGACCTGATCTGTATTCCATTTAGTTATTATAACTAGTTATACTGTAGCAGTAATTTTCTTTTTGCTTTTCATCATACATGTCTACATGATCGTGTGGGATTATTTCTTAGAGTTTGCACAGTAAGGGTATTATATGAAATAAAACAATTGTATCCAGTATCCACTCAAGTAATTAAAATCATTTAAAAACTAGCATTAAATAACAGAAAGATGCTGATTTTCTCAGCATTCTTAGCATACTGGCAAGCAAATGCATTTTCATTCACTTTCAATGTCTTGAGCAGGGGCGTTCCTAAAAATTTTGGCCCTGAGTCCAGACCAATCCGGTTATTTTCCAAATTTGTTAGGGCCCCTGAAGGGGCCCGTGGAATCGTCCTAACTCCCCCCTTGCAGCCCCCCTGGTCTTGAATGCCCATGATTGGCAGCCTGTATGTTTGTATAAACACTTTAGGTTTTGTAAGCAAAGCCCCTCAACTCATGCAATCTCATTAGCTTGTCCTGTCATTATATTTAATATTGCTCTGGCATCATTCAATAACAGCGTAACATAAGCGTACAAAGGCTCTCTGTGATGCTACACTTTAAACATTGGACAAGAATTTTGCTAATTCATACTGTTCTGTATGTAGTTATGTAGAATATATTCTACACTATAATTACATAGACCTCGGGCTAAGACTCAGTCACAAAAAAAAAGTTTCTTGTTCTCAAATTCTGTTCTTATGGCTGTTTAGCAGTGTTTTAATTAAATTTAAAAATGTTTAATTTTCCATAAACTCATTGAAGGAGTCCCTTTTGCAATTACAGGACTAGATTACATATTTAGAAACCAATGTCCTTCTTACAATAGATGCAAAGCACATTACACCAGATAACCTCAAACAACCTTCACCTGCCTCTCACCCCAAACAGTATAACAAGGAGGCAAACTTTTAATTGCTGCGCTATTGTGGTGTCTGTCTTGAAGGAAATATTTCACAGCCAGAGTGCGGAATTAGCTTGATATGCAGATGACATGGACCTATTTGCGGAAAACCCATACCTGCTCACTTTTTGCTAATCATCAACTTTCCTAGCCATTCCTATTAACCCACACGGCCAGTAACAGATTCAGTCTGATACAAAGAAGCTTCTCCTTTGCCATCATAAACGAACATGGACTGACTGGCTTATGCAAATACCTTGGGATTTTCCAGCCATCGTGATATTCATCCATCTTCCAGCTACTTATCCCAGAAAGAGCCTTTCCTAGTGAAACATTTTTACTTACATTTATATAGCAGATATGCTTCTATCCAAAGTGGCATGCATTTCAAATAAAAACAGTTTTTAGCAAAATTGAATTCACTGAGTCATGTTATCTGCTTATTTAAATCATAATATTGCTCAGAATCTGCTGTCTGGGATTTATGTGTGAGATTGCCTATTTGGCTTTAGAGAATGTTGATCGGAAAAAATGACATCAGAGAGGAAGCAGGAAGTAGGAAGTTTCTTTTTAATCGGCATAGTTTTCACACCGTGTGGCACGTTCAATAAATAGTTGCAAAAGGAATCTACTTCCATCCAGTCCCAAATTATGATAAAGACCCTCCATATACCTTTAGCTGAAGCTACGACTTACATCAGGAAGCACAGTGTATGCCAGGGGCATCAGAAGCATTTTGCATGTGGGGGGGTCCAAACGAATAATTATAAAATGTGAGGGGGACACGTCCCCCTCAGATTTAATGGCGGCGACGTCCATGGTGTATGGGAACACAATGAAAGGAATGTCAATCTGCACACACTTTACAGTAGGCATTTTTGAGACGCCGTTTTGACTTTGGACTGCAAACGAGAGCATACTCAGACACACAGCAAAGGCAGGATTCAGAATCCCTGAGGTGTGACGTGGCGGTCATCATGACAGCCCGGCTGTGATATATTTCATTCGTTTGTTTGTTTGATGTCATAGACTATCCCTAGGAACAATCAGTGAAGTGAATCCATCCACCCATTCTCTGTAACCGTTTGTGCTATCCAGGGTTACAGGGGGTCCAGAGCCTACCTTGGAGACTATGGGTGCAAAGCAGGGAGCAACCCAGGATGGGGCTGAAATGAATCCATAATGGCCAAACAGCAGGGCACATGGTTGGGGTACGTCCTGGATGGAATGCCAGTCCATCACAGCATACTTACATTCACAGTTATTTAGAGATGCCTGCAACTTTTGACTGCTGTGGAAACCAGAGGACAGCAGAGGGAGAAATAGACAAACTCCACACATACTGTACAGACAGAGTAACTCCACACATACACACAGAGTGGAGATTCAAACCCCTGACCCTGGAGGTGAGATGCCCACAGTGATATCACAGTAGTAATATTAAAAGCAACAACAGTAGCAGTATTAGAAGATATAGTAGATATATGTCATAATTGGCAAGATTAAAAGGCATAGATGTTCCCACTTAGTTGAGATTCTGGTTTCATTAACGCGATTTGATGAATATACAACACCGATGTCCTCTGAGAGACGCAATGCTTTTGCCAGAAGGCATATTTGCTCAAAAAGCAGAGCAGACTTCAACTTCAGACAGAAAGCCGAAATCCACTGATGTCACCTAGTCCAGAACCTAGCCAGGTGGCTTAATGGTTCCTATCTCCAAGTGGTCTGAGCGGTCCAGAGACAGGAAAGCCAGCGATTTAACTTGTTACGCAACAAATACCACTGATTCTTCTGGCTGGAGCCACCACACCCCCCTCCGCTCCCCCTTTCTTCTCATTATCAAGAGGCTGGCAGTTTCGCCGTAGAGATCAATCACCCTTAATGGAATGCACTGACACGAACGGGCAGGGCCGCCGTTGCCTGCTCTCGTGGTATCTCTGGCAGAACACGGCAGTCCCACAGCACAGATAAAGATGCGGGCCGCCTTCACGCCGCCTGCCCGGTACTGAAAGGGAAGCCGGGTGACTTTTACTGGCCGCTCAGCTCCTCCGCCCCCCTGCATCCCACCGTGTCCCAGTTAATAGTCCAGCTTCTGAATGCTATTCCCAGACAGACGGCACAACTTGAGGATTTCTTTTTTGAATCAGTATCATATTTATCGCAGGCAGTAAAGGTACTTTAAAGTTCGCATTTTAATAAGTTATATAACATTATATGGCAGTAAACAGGATTATATGCTAAAGGAGCAGCTTCTTTCAAGTAGCCATGTGAATGTTAAATGCACACGGATAACATGCAGTATAATCCCAATCGCCACTGTTATTATTAATAACTGCCACTTTAGTGAGTGATGCTTCCGATCTCTGGGACCCTAATGTGGAGTTTGTATATCCTTCCCTTGTCATTGGGGGGTTTCCTCCAGGGTTCTCTGCTTTCCCCCCCACAGTCCGCAAACATGCTAAGGTGAACTGAAGTTACCGAATTGTCCGCGGTTGTGAATGGTGTGTTTCCTGCACGTTTTACCCCTGCAATTACGCACAGTACAAGCGCATGCAGCTCTGCTCACTATTGTTCACTTTGTTGTTTGCTGTTCTTCAGCGTTAGTCTGCAAGACAGCGACAAACAGCTACAGTTTTTCGTTGTACTTATTCTTGTACTTGGAAGAATGACAATAAAGCTTTTCGGTTCTTGATTCCTTGAAAGAATAGCACCGGAAGCAATAACTAGGGACGGGGCAGGTATTTGTAACATCAACATGTGGTGCCAGAATGGGGTTTGAACAAGATAATTAACCTGGATTCTTCTAAAATATATACATTTCAACTTGAATAGGCAATCGTAATAATAACAAAAACAACAACAACAACAATAATAATAATAACAACAATAATAATAATAACAACAACAACAATAATAATAATAATAATAATAAAAACAATAATGGTCCAAAAGCATTTCATGCTTTGGAACCTTAATAATAATAATGGAGAATTTGAAATCAGTCACAGAAAATAGCGTTGTGTCCCAAGAGTTCCAAGCTGTTTAAAAAGGCAAGTGACAGTATAATTACAAGGCTATTATAATAACAGAAGACAGCCTCTCCCAGATCATACAGCTCGAGGGCACTGAAACACAACAGCATATGGTCAATGACAATATAATCGATTGGCAGCATAGCGTGCCGACCGCCGCCATAGCACACTGCGGGCTCTCGGGGAGGGCCAACCCCGGAATGCTGCTCGTACGGTTCATGCGCTGGGTCCGCTTCATTTTCTGCATCAGGCTTCAGCTTAACTAGCCCCGTGTTCCACTTTTAAAGCCCTTTTAAAGTTTGACGAGTGTCACCGTATATATTTTTTTTTTCCCGAAGACTGACAAACCGAATCACTCATCAGCGATTGCCCTTTCGTCCTTCATCCATACAGGGAATTGCAGCGTAGGGATGTCCTTTCCTTGAAATACGTAACTATTGCTTCTCTATGTACTGTGAACCAGGCTTGCATCACTGCACATCTGGGGCAGGAACGTGCATCAAACAGAAGATGGTGGGTAAGGGAAGCTCCTACGAAAACGAAAGCTTAACTTCTAGACCAGCCTATATTTGGCCTAGGATCTCATGTCTAATTTTTCATTTGGTCTCTTAAATAATTAAGTTGAAGATTTTGCACTTATTAATAGTAGGATACTGTCTCTGTTAGTCTATGCATAAATAAAGAAAATCGTGATGCCTATATACAAGATATATCTATGACATTACTGTAGTATTCCTCTTCCAAAAATCGAATAAAATATTGCTCTATCAATCCATATGGGCCATTGTATAATCTATAATTAATGAATAATATAATTAATTAGTGTATGACATTTTTAGCATGATACTGTAGCTATTTCTTGGCCACATTCTACGAGATCGTGAATGAACCTCTTATCTTGATAATTTTGACCTGTGTCAAAATAAATGACAAATAAGCATCATACAGAGAAATGTCTTAGTGCCTAATATAAATAAGTGAAACAGTGAGGCAGCATGCAAAATACTCTTTTTGACTAGCGGATTACCAGTTTCCTCTTCACTTACTGGTCAATTTAGCATCCCGACCATGTGTATAATATGATATAGCATAGCTAACCGGCAGCACTGACGATAACATTGCATGCATAGGCAGACCATAAACAAACCCCCAGTAACACGTAGCAGACTGAAGATTAGACGAGTGGCATGTGCCACCACACGCGTGAAATACTGCCTGTGCTATGTCCTATTGCAAAAATTATTGAACAGGGGCTTGTACGCCGGGGGAAATTATATCTGTGGGTGAGGATAAATTGGAGAGCTCACTGAAGAGGTACTAGAGGCCAAATTCTGAGGGAGGAAAACAATGGAGGAACATTCTTGCTGACAACACGAATGCTTCGCCGGGTAAATGAAGAAAAACGGGGTCCAAATATCGCGTCGATGTGGAGCCAAGGGTTGTCAGCACACCAGCTGTGACTAAATCCACGGAATACTGCGGCTTTGCAAGCCCTACTGTGTTAATACTTAATGGCTAATTCAATATAACCACTGAAGGACAACTTAAAATGATTATGGAGGAGATTTTGCTGTAGTGCTGTTTGAATAGGTGTACAATACTGTACAATAAAATATTATACTGTTCATTATTTTTATTATTATTATTGTTGGTATTATTATGATTATGTTTTCGAGCATGTTGTTAAGATCACATTACCTTATTTAGTCACACTAGGTCTAGGTTTGTCAGGATCCCAAACAAAAAACTTGGCAACCAAAAAGTTGGAAAATTTCCTGACACATGGTGACATTCACGCCAACCCATAATCCATGATAATGCGGTGACACTCGCTCTGGGCAGGGCATCGAGCAGAGCCATGTGACACCAGGATGGAAAGCAGAAACCCAGAAATCAAAGGAAAGTTGATTTTGTACCATGAGTGGAAGCGGGTTTAACAAAAGGAACGGGTAGGAATGAAAACAAAAGGCAGTCGTTTTGGTGTCACGATGGGGGTGGACGAGCACAAACAAAAATGAAACCACAATGGGTGCTGACTCTCGGGAGGGATGCCACATTGTGCCAGGTCGGGCATCAAAGACTGGGCACGACTACTGACAGTGGCAGTAGAAACCAAAGCTCACTCACATGTGTAACGACTGAGGTCATGTGACCGTCACATGTCTTCCCAACATCCCTGTTTTTATAAACACGAACACAGAATTGATGCAGTTGGTAAATGGTGACAGAAAATCCATCCACACTACAGTGGGCAAATTCATCAGCATATGTCAGGTAGAGTCTTGGTTAAGAAAGTGCACTGCAGGTAAAGGACACTGGAGTCATATGGAAAAAAGAGTTTTGATGAGACACCGGCAGGGTTGTAGGGTTGACTAATCCAAGATCATATGTGGCCTTTAAATCAAAACAACCTAAGAAAATAAGTCTTTCTAACCTGCGTCCTCATAGTGTTAAAAGACAGAACTCAGCAGTGAGTGTGTGAGGGAGTCTGAATGAAACGGATGGGTCATTACTGTACAGCGTTTGTTACGTCGCTTGAGCCGACCTGTAATCGTGCATTGCTCTGTAAGGCACATGCCATTCGTAATTGAGGTTGCAGCCTTTCTACCAGACAAATAATTGCTTAATCTATTTAACCATCTAATTCCGAGTCAATAGAACAAAACAACATATTTCTGTGTGAAGGTAATTTGTAATGCCAGAAGGCCAGCAAAATTCTGTTTATTTTAATTACTTACTATTCAGATGAATTTTGACTATGGAGTAATCCACGTTAAAAATAATAATGCTATGAAATCAACTCCAACTCCCTCACCTCACAAGAATCCCGGAGAAATGTTCCCTTTGGTTGGCCCTCAAGCCGCCTCGCATTTATGTAACCTCTTTGTCTTATTGTACGCCATTTCTATACATATTGAAAAAATATGGCGAACATTGGCTTTGTCAACGAAGGCGCCTCTTTGACTCGCCCGTGGCAGGTATCCAACACAGCCGCGCCCAGCACGCTCTCCCGTAAGCCCTTAATGTGAGCGCCAGCCGAAAAGACATTTGCTGGGGGCAAAAGCAGAGGATCGCTTTACGTCTTTTTTCATTAAAACTTCTGTTTGCGCAAAGTGACCTTATGTAATACCCTCATAAAAGCCGCACACTCAACGTGCCGCTTATTAAAATTCATGCGATACATCACATAATGAAATTTCTGTGAATGTTCTGTGTTGTGTCCCTCTGTCGCGTTTCCTTGTTTTGTTAAGGTTTGTTACCCACAGGTGTTAAGGTAAGCGTTCATGAATGTTTGTTAAGGTTTGTTACCCACAGATGTTAAGGTAAGCGTTCATGAATGTTTGCAAACTATTGTGTCAAATGTATCAATATTCAATGTGTACTGGGCCTTTTGTTCGGTCTGATCATGTTCTCTCTTGTTTATTGTTCCCTACTTTATTAAAAACTAATTTTAAAGGTGTACACTATGTATTTAGTAAAGAATACTATTGAATATAGTAAATAGCTTTTATGATGTTTAGCAATGAGCTTTTGTATAGTTTCACTTCCTTCCTGTTATTAATTTGAAGGGATTTAAGTAAGTTGATCCAATTATTCAAAATGTACTGGTATATAAACATCAGCTTCTTTTACTATATCCTGCAGGGTAATTTTAGAACCCTTTTATAATTGAGAATGGAGATTAGAATATTTTAAGCATTGTCATATTTGCAGATTGTCATGCGTTCGTTATTAGTGATGCATTTGCGGCAATGAGGAAACGCAGGAAACAGCAGTTGCCAGCATGACTTTACCTGCATTGTGTTCATTTCTTTCGGATGATGCGATATTAAGACACACGATGGAAGCCTGCATTCAAACATCTAAACCCTCTGATGCAATTTATCTGGGAAGTAGCTGAGATGGTTACCAGAATAATAAAATGTGCATCAGTCAAACTCTGTAGCTAATCAAAACTTATTTATACTTAGCAATTAAAAGAAATTAGCTCCAATTAACTCAGTGGCATGTGGGTAGAAATGAAGAGAGCAAAGATTTAAAAAAAAAAAAAAAAAATTATAATAAAATTATTTTCAACAGTGCAGAGACATAAAATACAAAGTGTGTTTAAACTTCTCCGGACTCATGTAGAGGCAGGCAATCAACCCAGGAAGACACTTTAAAGGCTGATTTTAAAGATAATAAATTTCCATTGATTGATATGAATTTTTTTTTTTACCGCGCCCTTCAAAAAAATGCACTGAACTTATTAACACTAAATAGAAGTTCTATTCAAATGGGGTCTGTTAAAGTTAGGTTTCTCATGAATACATTTAGCTTCAAAAAAATGACATGCCTTGAATTTATATTCTAAGGCCCTAGAGAAAGCAGAGCTAGCAGAGAAGCGGGAATGCCAGTGAGGATTTGTTAAATATGCATGTGGCAGTCAGGCACTGAGCCTGACAAAGTTCGTCCTGTTAGGATCTTTCAGGGAACAGCATTTCTCAGTCAGGCTTTCTGTCTGTCGCCCGGGGGGGGGGGGGGAATGTCCCGTTGGGTTGGCCTGTAGGCCCCATCTTCTTCAACGTGGACAGGAGTATGTCCAAGAAGGGGGATTAAAGAGGAACAAAATGCTAGGCCTTAATCCACTCTAATTAAGACTTAAGTGATTTCACATGTGACAGTGATTGTGAAAGTGTTGCCTTTCTCATCAGCCCCTAAGGTTCTCCACAATACAACTAAAGAAATGGCACTTGGGTGGTGCTGGCTTCTGTCCCAGGTGAGCGGAGGGATTTCCAGAGGGCCACAGACAGCATTTCTCCGGGGGGGGGGGGACTCGCCGTGTTGTGGCTGCTGGCTGCCGTCGGGCATTTCCGTCGGGCCTTGGTGACTCAGCACATTTCCCGCACCTGAACTTTACCACTCACCTTATCATAGCATTTCTTCTCTTCCGCTTTCTGCTCTAACTTGCATCCAAAGAGGGCTCCCACGGCATCTTTTAGCTTGTTCAATATCAGCAGTTACGTGCGTATGCGGAGAACAATCAGAAGCCAGATTCAAAGCAAAGTCCCTATAACCGAGGGAATGGCAGCGATGGAGAGAAACAGCCAGTTCCGAATCATCGTACGCCGATAAGCCCTCATCGCTAACACGTCATGCTAATGCAGATATGATTTTGAAAATATTTCTATTGAGTGTTTTGTTGCAGAAAACTTCTCTAGCCTAAGCGTTGCCCTAAGCACGGAAGTACCGAGAAGATCATTTAAACATCATAAATCGTAAAGACGTGGTGGCAGGTTGGCCCTCAATTTCAGAGGAGCATCACACTGAAGAGAAGTGTTGTTAACAAATAGAAACACCATAAATGATGATGGTTTTTCCAGATCTCTGTTTAGTCTGAAATTGGCTGGTATTTCCCATCCAAAAAAGAAGATCATGGTGATGAATGAAGCATCGGAAGTCAAATTTCATTTAGTATCATGTTCAGAGATCAATGATGATTTTATTGTTCCTTTGATTCCAGGGAAATGTTTATTATGGGGGAATTATTAATTGATTATTAAAGACATTTCAGACATGTATATGCATGGGAATGTTTATACAAATTTTAAGGTCATTATTTCTACAGCTATAACGTGGGGCTTTAAGTATGATAATGTAAGAAACTGAAATTTGAAACTTTCCTGAAATGTGAAACACTTCACATCTATTTCTAACCGACATTTAAATTCATTATATTAAAAAAGTGAATTACATTTGAATGAATTTATTCTGGGAATCCAAGTGTAAGAAAGAAAAACGATGAGTGAATTCTGCAAACTGGACAATTCAAGGTGGAGTGAATGAACAGTGGAATGAAAATGTCCTTCTGGCCTCGCAGTCAAGAGAACAGAAAATGGTTTGTCTCGTAATTAATAAACAACGAACTTGAGAGGGATAAGCAAATAAACTGCAACAGGAAGTTCAGTAGCCAGAAATCCCAGGGAGAGATGATTACGATCCTGTTGGTACCTTATCAGCTTATGTCCCCTGGGTGCGCACCACATTTTAACATACACGCCTCACCCGTGTCCGACGTTGCGATTCAAAAGCTCATGTGCAATTACTCTCACTGTTTAGCCACTGATTAGAAAAACATAATCATTTTGCGAGAAAGTGATTAAGGTGCCTCCTTTGTGCGACATAATTAAGAGCTCGTTTTCATTTGGACTTTTTACACGTTTTCAATTACCGTTGCAGGCATAACAGGTAACTTGTTTTAAAGCATTATGTTCCTTCTGGGATACACATGATAGCTTGGATAGACATAGTTTTGTTCATTTTTACATTTTTGCTTTATTTGGTCAACCACACCATTTTAAATATTACAGTGTACATATGATATGCACTTATGAAGTAAGGTAATGCTTTAGATATGACCTACCGGTGACTTATAACGTAAATATTCTTGAATTCTTATGTGACACAAACCCACAATTAGCCATGTTGCATCATTCAAATAATTGAAATTCTTTTCTTACACTTTGTCTTAAAGTAAACAGGAGACATAACATGAGAAACACAGCAAGCGAGCAAAAGACAGATTCAATACACTGGCGTTTCTATCATGAATTGTCAAATGCGGTCCTAAAAAATATTGTTGTGTTACTTTTGAAACTAAACTTTTCAAATGTGTCCTGTCCCCAAATTAAAAATGATAAATAGGTTTTATAAATAGATGCAATTCAGGGGGTTCAAGGTCAATCAAGATTTCAATGTGCCATATTGAATGTGACACCCAGCCTCATTCATCAAATACCAAGTCTAATGTTTAATAGGATTTTAAACACATGTCCTGCTCCAGCTCTGTAGAAACTGCAGGGAGTGTAATGCAGAAATCTTTCACACGCACAGCCATTATGAGACAAATCCAATAAAACAAAAATCCCCATCAAGTGATTACTCATTAAATAAATTAAAAGGTTGGAAAACCATGCAACCTTGTATGGGATAAGGGGCGGGAATAAGGACAGACAAGGGACGCCTTTATCCATTTATGTCAAAATTTGAGCATTGCTAAAGTGATCAGTTAGGAAGCCTGTTTGAGCAACAACAATGATAATCCTTTTCAAGAATTTTGATATATAAATAATTATAATAATCTGCAGGCATCAGATAATTTAAGCAGCCACAAGATACAAAATTACCGTAAATATGAGTACGATGAGGTAAGCCAGGAAGGCTCGATTTAGCGTAAATCATTTTTTCCGAAGGAGACAAAAATGTTAGGCCACAAGCTACAGTAAATCCCAAGCCAGAGGATGAGATTTTTACAAACTCACGCGAGACTCTAGCTGGGATCGACATTCGAATCACAGGCGTCATGACGCATATATGAGGCCTGGAAGTCGGGAATTTGCTTCTTTTTTACTAAACAAGTCAAGAGGGAAAATATCTAGATATTCTCCGGGCTGCATAATGCCTTCCATATGTAGACGGACGTACAAGCTTACCCTTTCCTTGACACCCAATGGCTTCTCACCTGTCCCCTTCGCTCCAGTCGATGTCAGGAGGGGCCCTCCTACTGTGATTTGGACTGCGGTATGTAGCAAGGCTGCTTTGCCATTCACGCAGCATCTGTTAAAACCATGAGGGTCACAGTTCAGGCAGATCGGACCCTGATAAGCAAACGCATACATCACCGCAGTAAATTCCAGACTCTGAAGAACGATACAAGAGCTTACAGAGGCGGGTGAGGTTTAAAGAGAGGTACAAGGAATGCTGGGAAACATGACAGCCACATGAAGTAGTGGAGGTCATGGATATGGGAAAACATCTTGTAGATCAAGCCAAACAACCACTGAGATCAATGTAGAAGTAGGTTACCTAGAAGTTCACAGAGATAAGTGAAAACTGCTTTTCTGTTTAATATTAATGTGCCTAACTTACGTATCTCCCCAATGGTATACTTCACTGCACTTTCAGAAAATGATGTACTTGACTTTAATGTAAAATTAATACTATTACAAATATTAATGCAAAAATCTAATCAACAAATTCTAAGAAAAATCACCATGCATAGTGACCTGCAGATGAAGGTGTTCTATGGGTAGATCATACTGTACAAATCAATATTTTAATTTTCTTGTTTACAGGTTATTGATTACTTGGAATATTCTAAATTAATGAGAGGATCAACCAGGTTAAATACTTGTATATGATAAATTTAAAAGCATGAATTGGAATCCTAATTGTTTTTCATGTTTCTAAAGCATTTTGTAATTTATAGAAGATTAATATAAACATCCAAGTTAATTGTATGTGCTGCGCTATATTGCTTAAAACTAATTAACTGAGGATCATTCACACAGGAAAAAGACATGGAGACAAGATGATCTCAGGTGAGCTTTTGCAAAACATAAACTTTACATTTGTCAGGGTTATATTAATATAAAAGACATGTTTCACAGACAGCACGCGAGATCATACCAATGTAATATTCAACATGGAGACCCAATACAGGAATATGCCCTGTTGTACGACAACCCGCATTGAATGAGTGGTTAAAGATGGACATCAGTGTCATTTAAGTGATAATTGTCCACCACTGTTTTAATGTTTCCTTTTATCCACATTCAAGGACATTTTCTATGCACCATAACACAAAAGAAAAATAAGTCTTATCCTGATACAGCAGTGATTCTTGAAGGGCTGATTGTCACAGAGTAAGCAAAACTTGCCTATACAAATTGCTTAGCTCAATAATAAATTCATGAAGCATAATAAAAGACCTGTGTAAATCTTTGCCCTCGGTACACAGGAATACTGAAGCTAGTGAACTAAGCTTACAGCTATTTTTCACGGATTTTCTGTTTTTGTCAAAAGCTCAGCTCGAGTTTTGATGGCTATGCCAAAAACCTGATAATGGAAGACTTTGACCTTGAGTTCCAAAAGTAGGGTTAGGGGCACCAAACACCTCAGGACACCAGACTGGTGGTATCTTCTACTGACATCTATTTCGCAATGTCATCATGAATTACACGCCGTACAAGAGGTGATGGCCCACATCTGTACTGGAAAACTTATAGCCGCTCTAAAATAAAACAATAAAATGAACTGTAAGGTTGGTGGGCTATTTTAAAAAAAATATTTGTGATACTGAGACAAGATCTTCATCCTATAATATAGAAGAAATGTACCTTGTAGAAGCTTTCGTTTTTACTTATGTTTCAGGCCTTGCCTAGGTTTTGCTGACCTTCCCTGTTCTGTATTGTGTCAGCTGGTACCAATGAGTAGATGACCCTGCTCTCCTCATTGGGATCTGAATGTGTCTGTACTTGCAGCTCCACAATGAGCCTGACATGGATATTACAGAACTGCCAGGTAACAGGCCGCACATAAGCAATAAGAAATGGCTGCAAAATATAGCATAGCTACTGATAGGCACTCTCTATACTTAATCATACAGTAACAGACCTCATAGAGAGGATGTAGTTCAGTAGATTATGAAAAACAGTTGTCTCAAATTATATTAAAGTTGTTGCGATCGTCCCAGTTTGTACTCTCCTACGGAACACTTGTTTGTTTTTGAGAAAATTCTAACAATTAATTAACAGAACTGTCATCTGGCATAACTAGAAACATGAAAAAAAAAACACAAATGCTTTTAAAAACAGTATAATTTTGGACAATTAATCTTTTGAAGTTCTGCTTTTGTTGTGTTGCACAGAACACTAAAAATGCTGATTAAACCTCAAAAGGAACCAAATATAAAGGAAATATAAAGATTTATGAAAATACAGATTGTTGAGTTTTACATAATCACCAATCCAAAAGAATTCACTGTGGTGAAATACTGTGAATTTTATTCAACATACTGTATTTTTAATCCTCCTCATTAAAGGTTGTATATATTTTTAATAATGATTTACTGACTTTTGTTTTTATTCAGTATATATCATCTACTGGGTGCCACTGTACTCTAATCACATTATACTTGTAGTGCATGTGCCTCATTCTGTAATGCTTATTTGGACTTTTACAGATCAAGCAATAGTTACTGAAATGTAGCCACAATCACTTCCTGTTGTCTTCCAGTTAGAAGGCCTGGAATTCCCAGCCACCTATGGGGACAGTTTCTCTGTTTTGTCTATCTATCATGCCAAAGGTCCATTCATAGTGGCTTTGTTTTTAGAAACCCTTATATCATAGTTCCAGACCACCTGCCTCCACTCATGCTTGCACTTCCAGAGATGACAGCCGTGCTCCATTGGGTGGAGAGGTGCATGGGGCCGTCCCACTGAGCCCCCGCCTATCTATCTCTGTCATAAACGGCCTAGCGAGCGGGAAGCCCCCCCCACCCCCCTTTGTTTTCGCCATAAAACAAGGTTTTATCGCATGCTCATTTTTCTCGCCACATGGCGTAGGAAATGTGGGGGGGCAGAGTTCATGACTGATGTGTTCTTCTTAGGTACATGGGATGCAGCCAGCTGTGCTTGACCAGTGACTCTTGTCGGCGTGTCGTTCTCTCGATGCAGGTCGGCCCTTTTCGCGTGATGAAAAGTGAATATTATTAATGAGCTCTCTTGAAGGTGCTGGCAATAGCTCTCAAATCAGACAAGCTGCACATTAATTACACTGACATATGTCTTTTTACTGGTATTCAAAGATTAATAATACAAATAATTTTTATTCTGTGTATTTTACTGCTACACAAAGAATATACTCACTTATACAGCAAATGCGATGCTCTGCCTGACCCGAATAGTCAATGTCCTTTTGTTGGGCAATTTCCCCCTTGAGTGACCTTCTCCAGCTTTTCTGTATCAACGAGTGGTGTTTACTTCTGAGTTGAGTATTCCCTTGCAGTTACACCAACCTTCCTTCCTCTCCGCCTTGCACTTTTTAAATACTTTCCTATAAACAATCTCCCAATGGTCCCGCAGCCATCCCGAACACCAACAGCGGCAACGACAACTAAATAAATCTGGCACGTATATCATTCGAACATAACCTGAGTTCAGCCTCCCCCCCCCCACACACACACATTTTGTAATTTGAATTCTCATTCATGTCACTGAAGCATCCTTTTGTATCGTTCACTTGGCAAGAAAACATCCAGGGATCTTTGAGAAAGATTTATTGCTCGTTGCTTTTTGGAGGTACACAAAACCCTCGCCAGTGACGAATGGTATAAATGAGGAATGGGTTCCTGACACGGGCATCCAAACATTACTCAGTCGGGCTAATTGTGTCTACCTCTGGCTGTCCAGGCCTGTCCTTATCAGGTCCTGTGATTCCTTCACATTCTGCCTACTCCTTCACCTGAACTGCAGGCCTGTCAGTTTAACCTACAACATCCACTAATTTGCCTGTCACTTCTGACTTAAGGTACTATGTCGTTTTGTTTCTTTTCTTCCATGCATCGTTCTGCATTCTTTTCAGGTTGGCAGAGTCTCTCTCATATTTTGCTATGGTTGTGCCAGTCCAAGGAGTGGCTCTGGTTATGCTCGTAGAAATTGTAAAATGATAGAATTATAGAAAGATGTTCCAGTGATAAAGTATGCATTTATGTAAATATCTAGACATATTGTACCCCGATCGGGGTGTTTCATTTTGGGGTGTCGCATAAGGAACATAAATCATGCAACTGTGTTTTATTATATCATCCGTGGGGCAACATTAAAGGAAGATTTTTTTTTTTTTTTTTTAAAGCCATTTCATTTGATTATGCTTACACAAAAATGAACTCTACAGTGCATTGTGGTTCTTAGAAGTTATTTAAGTAGATGCAAATACAGCCCTTAACAAATCAACAAACTCAGTTACAGTAGCAATATATTTTAAAGCTAAATTGTACATATATTTCAATTCCAAACGATGTGGGGCCAGAGGGGTCATAAGGGGGTAGTAGCGTACCCTCAAACACAGACACTAATTCCCACCACTAAGGGCAGTGATCTGCCCAAAAAAGGTTACTGAAGGGAACTGGACTTTTAGAAGAAATCATGCATAAACAAGGGGAAACTCAGGAGTTATATTGGCTACTGAGTTATTGTGCTGCCATAAAGTGTATAAAGTGACATGCCTGTAATGAATCAGATCAGTACCATAGCTGTATCCATCTTCTGACCAACTATCCAGTGGAAGCCCTACAGCCTATTACAGGCAATATAGGGCATCAGACGGGGGGGGGGGGGGGGGGGCCTGGAGGGGATTCCAGAGCCTCCCGGGGGGCAC
>JAODLC010000002.1:1311519-1327717 GCA_026781145.1 Hippopotamyrus pictus
AAGAAGAAGAAGAAGAAGAAGGATTCAATCCAATAATTTAACAATCTGGGGAGAGTTTCATGGATTCCTGGTTAAATCTGTGGGGCAAGAGGTCTCAGGCAAAGCAGAAGTCAGGCACCTTACAGGGGTTTTATCACCATGTTTAAATCTCACAGAGCACACTGGTCATTTAGAGAATATTCTATGTCGGCCGAGATGAGAAGACTCAGGAACAGTGCTTTCCATCTGCACCAGACCAGTATGAATTTAAAATATCCTTTATAGGAGAATGGATCCAGAATCCTGCATAATAGCTTCAGACCTGTTGAATCCAAGCCTGCTTTTTTGCATTTTATATATTGAATTTTTTTTCTTTTCTTAGAATTTCGACAAAACTGATTTGCATCTTGTGCTTTAGAATATTAGAGGTATTTTTATACAGTAAAATTTTTACCTTGGGTAAACTTTGGGTCTTTCCCAAAGCTCAAACTACCTAAAACAAATGGTGGATAGCCATCATAATACATTTTTGAATAAGATTAGGTATTATCAAATGTTACGGTAAACTGTGTGGAGTTGTATTTCTTTTAAAGCTGTATCACCACAGACCCTGACATTAATAAGAATATGTATTAATAAAGTTACCAGTACATATTAATAATTATGAAGTACTGACATTTAAAATTCTCCATATATTATTGTTGTCTGCTATTACAGTAGCTCCAGAAAGAGAATGAGAATAGTTTTACATTATTGATATTAAAGAAAAACAGGGATAGGTATGGTAAATGTTAGCTATATATGCGGAGTTTGTATATGTTAGAACTTAACAATACCTGTTGTTTGGGTGTTTTACATCTGCTACATTTATTATTGCTTTAATTAGTCATAACTTGATGTGTAATTTTCATAGAGGGCCAATTAAAATGGTTTTGCTGAAGTTTTCCGTTGACCAACAATATGATTCCTTTGTACTCTGCATATATTCTGATATTCTCTTTGTATTTGCAACTTCTGTCAGTGCTTTTGTGAGTGTTTTCTTTGGCCACGGGGGACGGTACAGTACGCAAAATTCATACAATATGTTACTCATATTGCATTATCCTCAGACAGCTCCAGCACCGAGATCTGTGCTCCGTTGACTGTTGTCCCACAAACAGGTCCAAATCAAATAAGCTTTCAATTCCTTTTATCATAGTCTGTTCTTTCGGATAATACCGTCGGAAAGGAGTCCTACTGGGGCTGTCCTATCTTCTTTTGAAATATCCTTAGTTTCTTATTATTTCCTCATATTTGTGTTATATACCATGGGCAGCTATGCACTTTGGAGATGGGAACTATGCTGTTTGTTGACAAAGCAGAAAACAACTCGAAACAGAGTCACAACCTTTCAGCAACTAAATGCAGAGATGTTATCTGTGTCTGATAATGAGCTTCAGGCGTTATATAGTTTGTGAGTGAAATATCAGATGATAAAAGCGAGTGTTTAATCGCAGATGCAATCTATCTCAATGGAAGGTTCCAGTAAATAAGAGTCGAGGTACAGGACTATGCTGGATTGAACTTGATGATTTCAATGATGCATTGTTGCTGATGCACCTATGATGACATGCAGCAAAGCATGAAGTGATTATTGTTTTTACGGTAACTTGTTCAGACAACCCAGCTGAATTCTGTTCAACGGCTTGCAGCTTTTGAAAGCGAGCCACAGTGGGAGAGTTCTGACATCAGCCTAAAAAATTCCACAGCAGGTCAGTAAACAATTTCTGTGGGGATTTTTGGTTTTTTTTGTGAGAAGCACTTTAAAAAGTTAGAGTAACATCCCGATGTCACTTTTGTGTATTTATTAAATTCCTAAGCTTTGTTCCTGCCAAATTGTTACTCTAGCCGACGCTTTTAGGCCAAGTGTGCAGTTTTATAGTTTTCTTGTTTATTCGCCCAGATAGTTTACTGGGGGAAAAAAAAATCAGAGTAAATATCTTATAGCTCAACAGCTAAGCGTCCTATTCACCCCTGAACCTGGAACTTCAAGTCCCGCACCTTAAATACAACACTACCTGCCTTTTCCTCTGCCTGTCAACAGTGGTGAAACAGCTCACTGCCAGCCAACAATCTGCCCACTCTTTCCACCCCGTCTTTTCAGGCGCTGGATGAATGACACATTTGGAACGGCGGGCTGGGTACGCGGATGTCCTATGCCGAGAGCTGCCGTTCCCAGGGAGCGAAAGCAAATGCCAGGCCACATGGCTGCTTTAATGAGCCTTAAAGAACCACGCAGCTGTTCAGGTCTTGTCAATCAAAAAAAAATGCAGCCTGTTTGAGTGACAATAGGCCAGAGTTTCCTAGCATTTAAGACGCGGCATATACACCCAAAGACAAATTACGAGTGTAAACTGCTAGTAAAAGACGGCTTGTGTCTGTTGTTAAACCATTCAAAAAAAATAATTCTTATTTATCAAGCCTATGTGACTCAAATTCTCTCTGAGTCATGATAAATCTGTATAAGCGGAAAACCAAATCAAACACAGAAGTCAGACTTTCCTGACAGAGACTTTTTAACAAAAAAAAATAATAGTCTGTAATTATCATTACAAGGACATAATAGCAAAAAAGCCTATAGGTACAAAATGTATTGCCTATACATGCAAAATGTATTTGAATGTTTATAAATGTTTCCTTTAAACTCCAGACAAAGAACGTTTATTGGCTACATATAAACAAAAAGAGAGTAAATGTGAAATATTTTTTAAGGTATAACTCTGAAAGTACTTTGCCAGCTATTGCTACAGTGTTCTTGGATTGTGAGTATTTGGTAGCTGGGAGTTTCTATAATATTGTCATCATACATTTACGTATGAAATCACTGACAGATATCCATACTAGACATGCAAATAGACAAATAGACAACACGTAATACTTGGAAATACAGTATGTTGAAATGACAACAAATATTTAGCATGAACTTACAACACAAAACATGATGAACCATTGTATTTAGAATATACATCTCATATATATTTTGACACGCATTAAAAATTTAATATTCTTTTTGCATCATTTTTATTGAACTGATTGGAAAAAATGGGAAATTAGATTGGATTGTGTGTTCGTGCCAGTTTCTTTGATTACGCTTCCAGATTAAACTCATTTAAAAATGATGGATTTCAATCTTGCATTTCCAAGCATTCAAATCAATGAATTGTCCTTTACAGTGTAACCCTATAAATTCATAATTGTATTTGGTGTCATAAGCACCTCTATGTCCGTGAATTCTTCTCAGGATGGACATTTGTCCGCTGGCGAAAAACACTGTCACTAGCGACGATGGCAAATTTAAGCTTAACCTATGAGACAGCCATGCATTTAACAACCACTTAGATTCAATGCCTTTGGGGACTCCTGGAGCTTTTGTCACAATCTCCGCAAACAATTTGGAGTATGGAATCACCTTTTTAAAATATAACCATATCTGTTACATTTGAGTAGTGGCCTTTATTCAGAAATATATTCCAATATAGTGGAATAATAATATAGTGCAAGCATAATCTATATACAAATGCAATTTGAATTTGTTTTATTAAAATTCACACACATTTTTAGACTATACACAAAAAACACAGAATTCTGGCCACTTGTGATGCTATGACACATGTAATTAGCATTCTCTGGCATTTTAAACATCTAATGTGTTTCTTATTTTACTAGTCACCAGTAAAAAGAATTCTCCATTTGAATTCTCTGATCAGAGAAATGGTGTGTAGTTCATACCGTATCTCTTTGGATAACATCCAAAAAACTGTAGTCTTTTGAATATTCACTTCATGAAGTTTTTTGTAAAGATTTTAGAATAATCTCTGACATGGTTTACTGAGGAAAAAAAACAAAAGTTGTAATACCATCCAAAATGATTTCTTAAACCACCGTTTTATTGTTGTGCAAAAAGGGATGATTTGCACTCTATTGACGTTACATCAATAGATAACGATTACCCACGTTGTACATTAGACATTCAGTCCAAGAGTATATTCGAAAATCAGGTACTGATGTGTGTACCGAATCTGAAGCAGGGTTCATGCAGCTACGTAAACGGTCTGCTATATTTGCCACATTTTCTGCCACCTGTGTGCTGCCATTCAGATCTTCTCTGCTCTCTCATGCCTGTCATCAGAGGAAACAGGAGCACTTCCACACCAGGCGTTTTCTTTCCTCTGGTATGGAACAGATAGGAACACCACGGAAGGCAGATGCTTTGCTATCATCCGCCATGACTGCGGTCCTTGTCTCTGCAGGATAAGGAAGGGGGCGGCCCACAGGCTGCGCTCTGTTTGCAGCGCCGGCCCAAGTTTGAAAAGACAGCAAATGCGGAACTATTGCCGTCCTCCTACGTAACATTAGCTGCTATTAGCAGCCTTAAATCTCCTTAATGACTGGACACAGATCACACCTTAGGTCCGCTATAGCCCCGGGAATTTTCACGCCTATCCCCGAGTACTTTAGCCCCGATGCCAATCTTCTTTACCAGCCCCAGGTACACTTGAGTTAGCCCCTGATCTCTTCAATAGGTAGAAACACCCCTGTATTGCACATTGCTAAATGTTGTACCTTCTTATGAACTTCACAGTTAAAACTAATGAAATAAGTGTGAATGAGTCTGGAGCAACTCAAGAAAGTCCCCCCCCCCCCCACCCAGCTGGCCTGGAACGAGGGGAATTAGCCTGAATGCAGCTAGCTCCTTCTGCCTGAGTTGTCGCGTTGGCTTTCTCTCCGGCTGCTCGGTTTCATTTGATTAGCGCTTCGTACAGGCCGGGGTCATGCTCCATTAACTTTGTTTCTCTGTCAGTCCTTGTGCCATTGAACTACGGGCAGATGTATTTTAAAAGTTCAGTGGTGGTTTTATATACACACAATGTGTGCTCATCTCAAATCGCTATTGTTGTCACAATAATAATAAATTTTGTTGGTTAAAATGGCATGGATAAAACATCTGCATGAATCATTTACATTTTCTTAATGACGACTATAAAACATGTAGTCGATTTGTCCTTAAAGCATCACGTACATTCACATATACTATATATTACATATGGCAGGACATAATCATTACGCCGTGCTACGGGCTGACGTTCCGTCTAGGGTATCCCCAGCCTGATGCCCTCTGCTTCCTGTCATTATCTCCAGACTCGCTGCAAGCCTCTGCTGGATAAGTCATTATGAAATATATATGATCATTACAGTTCTTTGAGTATGCCGTGTGGCAGATGTGCGTCTCTCCATCCTTCAGTAAATCCCCCGTACATCGTGCTATTGTCAGGGGTGCTATGTATACTTGATCGAGAAACTCAAAGGTCAGATTTATTTCCCACAGTGATGGATTTTGCTATGCAAGAAGCCTGGAAAACATCTAAAGAGGCAGAAGTCCCAGTGATGTTCCTCGCCCTCTGCACTCTGCGCTTCCTCTGACCGCTCTGAGACTCGACGTGGGGCTACTCTCTCTGAAGTACTGAGTATTTCTACATCCCATTGTAGCTCTGTTACTCCTCAGGGCGGGGCGGTGCACATCAAGGGGCGTCTTCTTCTTCCAGCGGAATGAAAGGACCACGTGCGATATTTGTTTAAGAGGAATTAGAGGAGGGGAAAAATGTAGTCATGTTTGTGAAGTTAAAAGGAATTCAACTTTAACATCCCTAAGACAAATGCAGTAAATATTTTGGTTAGCATCATTATGATTATTGAAAAAAAAAATTTTTGTGTTGTAAACAATGAGTGATATTAGCTGAGCCGCCGATTTCTTCCCGCTCATTTTGAATGGTCAGATTCCTGTGGCTGAGACTTACAGTTTGCATCTACTGCCATCTACTGGCAATGCGGCACGTAGCGTGTTGCGCAGCCAGACATAATGCCTCGGAAATAAAAGAAACATATTGTATGTCCTGCTGCATCTGATTTAATAGTTAAGTTGTCTAGCGTCTGCATATGGCCTTGCGAGTTACAGAGAGGCGCTTTATGGCTGCAGATTTGCAGCTTGGCTACAAATCGCATGCAGGGAATAGCTTAGCCACATTAATGCCGCTATCTGGTGGATCAGGCTCCGGTCTGTTAAAAAGAGAGACTCTTTTCAACTTTTTGGCTCGGGCTTCCAGTTTCCAGAATCCCCACATACCTCAATCAACACTATTACAGGGAAAAAAAGCTGTAAAAATGGGCTTTCAAATATGAAGAAATATAATTGCGTGGTGACCTGAAAGTATTTGGAATGCTGATTGTAATTGATTTATATTTTGTCCCGATTTTTTTTTCTTCTGTAGTTTCATTCAACGAGCTGATGCGTAAGCGTCCGCAGAGCAATGAATGGAATGCGCACCGCAAGTCGCGTTTGAGCACAAGACGAACGATCAGCTGCTTAGGAAAGGTTATCTCTCCGCATGCGGGTTGAAGTGTTTGTGTTGGAGTCGGCAGATGTTATGTTCCCTAACCCGCGGTACTTGCCCGCAGCGGTAATGGATAAAATCGCCCAGCACCGTAATGAATTGCCTTCCGTTTTATGGCTGAAATTAGGTGCATTCCTCCTATTTGATCCCCATTACTCTTCAATGACAGCTTGACCCTTTAAACTCACTTTTTTCTTGTCCACAGCCATACTAAGGAGCTTTTTTGAAGAGTAACAATCCTGTGTAGAAAACCACAGGTGTGCCCTGTTGCACTAATGCACGATGTTTCACGGATAGGGTTCAGCAACAATGGTTCACAGGAGGCGAATGCAGGAGGTTTCGGGTTTGGGAACGCTGCCCGGGCGATTGCCTGTGTCTTGAGCAGAAACACAGCTCGAGTTTGAACCTGGCCAGTGGCTGAGTGTCTGCAGACCATGAGTACCCTACAAGGAAGTGCTGTGATTTGTTGGGTGAGCGTGTGCTCTCTCCTGCTCTCTCATCCCCTGTCAAGCCTTTTTATCTAACCCGACATCAAGGCGTCCTTTTTTTCCCCCCGTGGACCAGGTGGCTTAGGAGAGAGGCCTGGACTTTGACTCCTCCCAGGCAGAAGACAAACTGACTGCTGAACAAACAAGATACACACACCCGTCCTAATCAGCAGTCCGTCTACCCAGGGCATAAATCTGCTGCCATTTATGTGGGGATTTTCAATACGGAGGCTGTACAACTAGATTCTGGCTTCCCTTTATGTAACGATAACCTTATTGTACAGATAGATGAGACTGCAATCATGAACGGTTATATAAGATGGTACAATATTACATTTATAAGTGTTAATATTGTTCCATCTTCCTTCGCAATTTCTATACTGTGATTATTTGTTCATTTGGTGTTTCATCATCCTCTGCTTAGGATCACTGGAGTGCCCTAATCAAGGATAACCAATATTTCTTGCCCAAAGGAACAACTTGAGCTGTAAGCAGCCACTTAGAGGAAGTTACACTGAAGCTATTGTGTGTCCATTTCAGGTTTAGGCAGGTCGTTCTAATCCGCCATTCCGAGCACTTGAACAGTCTCCTTGTGTCCTTTTTAGTTGTATATTTTGGCATGTGTCTGACTTTCATTAAAGCAGAGAATCACTTATCTTGAAATTCTCAAACTTATCTTGACAGGCTGTAATTCATTACTTACAGTTCTGGTTCCCAAATGCATTTTCCTGTTTCACAATATAAGTGACAAGAATAAGGTCAACCCTCCAACACATGTGAAGTCAAAAGTATTGTCCCAAAACCACATTCAAATCTTGACCAGACTGTTTTATATTTCCCGTATATTGCTAATCTTTATGCGGCTCCTGCGACTATTATAGCTAATACGTTCCCAAAATTTAAGTACATCACATGACCTATGGAGCCCACAAAGACGTCATGAAAATATCATTTTCCCTCCGAGTCACTAATAGCAGAGAATATGAAACCAAATAAAGTATTAAATGTTAGTTATGAATTTGGGGCTGCGCAATAAAAACGAACAGCTTTGTGTTACTGTAGATTCAAGTCCCAACCAGTACAGTGGTTGCGCAATCAGCCGAACAATGCTTGCCAATATAAAATCGGAGCAGTTGGCAACGAGGATGCCACCATAATTGAATCATTCATGTGGCAAATTCTTGCCGTCGACTGAAATAAAGAGTCTGATGAAAGCTATTATTAATAAAGGCTAAGGGCCGGAGAACAAGCATAACCACAAGATGGTTCTTGGCATTTGTGTGTGCGTGTACTTGCATAGGGTGGCTTACCATCGGCAACGCAGCACGCCGCAGAGCTAAATCCCCGTCCAATGCGGTCTTCGTCGCTCATTCCCCACCACAAGTGGCGGACGATCGAAAGAGCCGTTGGATGTTGCTGTTGAGAAGCATATGCTGTTCTGCACGAATGAAGAAAAGAGCCAGCTCGATTTTACAGCGCTACCCATCTGTGGAAACAGTTTGTGTCATTAAATTGATTGTATTATATCGACAAATTTTCTATGGGTAAAATATAAATGTCAATTTCTTATGTACTACATATTTTAGTACAGAAAGGTAAATTAAGAAACAAATTACTATTACTAATTAGTGTTGTTACTAATTAGTACTAATTATTATTACTGTTATTATCCACAGATTTGTGTTTGAATACTGAGCTTTAAAATTAAATAAAAATAAAAAAAAACAAGCAGGGAAGTACAATGGCTTTGTTTATGGCCTCGTGATCTTCCTGGATAATGAATTCGAATCTGTCGCTAACTTGACCTACGTGGAACCAAAATCACGTTACCCTGCTGTTTTTTGCCGTGTCTTCACAGTGTAGTCTCCATCCACAATCTGTAGACATGCCGTTCATCTGAATTGGTAGAGAGCCCCTTGTGATGAAATGACATTCTGCTCTGAAATATATGAAATATACCCCAACATATATCCCTTGTTTCCTCAGATAATCTGGATAACAATAGCTATTGGTGCTGGGGTGCAATTTCCATTGTTATCACATTTATAATTAAGCTCCTCTCACTTTTTCACCCTTCTGTAATCTTGTCATGTTCTTTGCAGCCTAACGATCTAGAATAGCCAAAGGTTAGTGGCTAAAGATTGCAAAAAAATAAGTCTTGAAAAAGCCCAATTGAGAGAGTGACATAAACATGCTTCCTTATTTCAAATGCAAATATGAGGTATATTAGTGAGTCATTCCCCATTTCCTTTCTTAAGAGGAAATGTATTGATAAACAAAAAATTTAATATTACATTTCATTATTTCCTTTTATTTCACATTTTTCATTAATATTACTTAATATTCATTCATGGGATTGCCTGAATTATTTAATTTGAAGGTCTTACTTGCGCTTTCTATATTTGGCAGTTCATGTACTTTTATAATATATTCTGATGACAAAACATCATTTTATATACTTTCTATACTACTAGGAATTAGGAATCGTAGTGTTTGCATTGAGTTCTAAGATTTAATGGGAGAAAAAATGTGTTTATGATTTCGACTGTAAGTGTAAGCAAAGCTGAGATTCTCTATCTATTCGTCCATTCTCTGTAACATGGTTCAAGGGGAATAAAGAGCCTATTCATAATGCCAAAGCCTAGCATGATGAAATGACTCTCAGCAGAAAGGAGAAGTAGCAGAAATGACTTGGCTGGGTTTCACGCATCTTGTGAACTCCTCGCAATGCTTGTCAGCTTAAATATTAAAAAGGTCTGAGGAAAGCAGTACTTTTTAAAAGCTTTTGGCTGCAATTGTTCATTTTCAGCAGTACAGGCCTGAATCTGATATTATTATTTTTTATTTTTTTGCAAATATGGTGGTTTTATTGTGACAGCGCCAGAATTTTACTTTCGTCCAAGAGTTCCGACGGGCGAGGTATTGGCGAGAACACCGGCCGGCGTAGCTATTCGGCGAGTCTTTGTAAAACATGTGGGGGGAGGGGGGGGGGGACCGGCTGGTGTGAGGTGAGGCACAGTTGACATCTCGGTAGTGATGTCCGAAGCAGCTGCTGCCCATGCAGAGGGTGAAGGTGGGGGGGGGGCTCGGGTGCTCGTGTGGACACAGTTCCCTATGCATATGTGCTCTCGGATACCAAAGATTAGCATTACAGGCTTGCATGACCTCCTTGCCCTGTGGCACTGCAACCCTGACATCTGCTGTCAGAGCCTGCTTGTGGCTTTATTACTAAGAGAATGTTACTCGTCCATTTTTTTTTTCCTTTAGCAGTGGATATTTTCTCATACAAAGACTGCTGCTTACTAATTCCACTCCTCAATTATATGATTATGATCCAAACCCCTTGCAATTGCCGTTGTCCTTTTAATCAGGCAGATACTCGCCCTCCAAGAACGCTGATTGAATGCTAGAGGCCTCGCATGAAAACACTCCTTAGTAGGTCTACTCATGCATTCTGACCAGGATGCCCCAAAAGCAGTTCCACTATCTTATAATTAAGTCTTATCATGTTGCTCAAGTCGCTCAAACAAAGCGGTCAACTGCTGGGTTCACTATCTCATCCAGGCTGTCTTATCAGCTGGGGGACCCCCCTCCCTCATACTCCCCCCACTGCATGAAACCGGGCTTCAGCTAGTTCAGACGGAGTCTGTAGCAAACCCAGTCATTTATGTTGTCGATAACAGTTTATGTAGTCGGTAATTCCCAAGTTGGGCTGTGATAGTTGCTTCTTGTCCCTTCGTATCAGTTAACCTCTGACACGACCTTGCAGGGGTGACTGATTATAAGGGTTGAAGGGAGGTGAGGTAATATTGACTTTAAAGGAGCCAGGCCCATCCTGAAGGTCCATCCTAACCCTACGTTCCTCCCCTACGCCCCCTTGTGTACCTTTCTCTTACTGCACTACCTGTTGACTGGGCCCAATCCTTTCAAAAGGCCTGTGGGGAATCTGCGATCTAGACACTGGTATTTGCTCAACTGTCCTGAGGTCACACGAGGCATTAACATGCCAGAGTCCTCGTCACCTCCCCTGTGAACATGTCTTTCAAGTTGCCGGCTTTCATTGCAGCTGTCGTTTCTATATTTCCTGTCATGTTCATTGCAAAACAGTAAGAATTATTGCAATGACTATATCCAGCTTCATTTTAAATAGCTTTATTTCGGACAAGGTAAAATACATGAACATCAAATGGCATTTATAAGCCTACAATGAACAGATACTTGCATTACGCCTAATGAATATGTTTTACAATGATGTAAACATATGTTAACCGACTTCCCATCAAAGGTATCTCTGCCCAGTTCCATTTGCTTTGTGGGCTCACCATGATCTTGTACTGGTGAAGCACTTATGGAAGATGGATGGCTATATTTAATAAGAATGTATAAATCACATCACTGTCAAAAAATGGTTAATTTTATACTTTTTGTTTTCCCGCATTAATCTTGAACTGTAATAGAGACACAAGGCCGGTGACTTCTTATCTGCTGCTTTGAAGCCTCAAGTAATTTTCTGTAAAATATTTCGCTCTCTATGATTCGTGGCAAACAGGTAATTGTTTCAGGGTGTTTATAAAGAGCACTCAGCTTTAGGGAAAGGCTATACTACTGAATTCCTTTTCCGTCCGATTCGATCCAATACCAAAGTCGGTATCACAGATACCAATCCCGATATTTTGTACCAACTGAAAATCCTGACAGTAAAATTTGCCAACCGGGAGTGAGTGCTGATGAATCATTTCATTTCCCTAGTAGTTCAGGTCCTGCTGCTATAATAACAAATATTTGCTGTATATTTCCCAGTGAAAAATTCGGATAGTAAGAATCGAAATTTCAGTATCAGTCGGCACAGTCCAACTCAGCATTTCATTGTGTGGAGATCTGTTGGTGTCTGCATCTTTAAATAGATTTTATCCCATTTTTTCCACACTGTAGGGTGTTCAATTCTCATCTGCGGAAAGGTTACCAGCATGATGGAAGCAGACAGCTTCACTCTGTGTGGGTCATCGTCTTGGGCCAAATGCCTTGTGAGGAATTTGACTATTTTTATTGAATGTCGCCCAAGGTCGGCCATGTCCTTGTCAGTTCTGTCATTGTGAAGTAGTTCCATCTTGCCGAAGTCCCAACATTTGGGGGGGGGGGGGCTTGCAGTGTTAGTCATCGAGGGGAAAACGTGCTTGTCATCTGACCATAAGAACATAATGTGCTCTGAATTAAGTCTATTCCTATCACTGCTCTGGAAAGGAAGGTAGTCTGTGACAGAAATGAGCGTCTAAAGAAATAAGGATAAAATGCCAGAAAGCATATTTCTTAATAATATCCAAGAAATATGATTCTCGGGTTGAGGTTCAAATGTCTGATTTCCAATGTAAGTTAAGGAGATTTAATAGTTTAAGATAAAAGTTACAGTCCTGATGCATCTGCAGTCTAACACTGTGAATATAATTATTTTCTCAACTCAATATTTTGTAGGCTGCGATGGGCTGGCCCCCTGTCCAGGGTTGTTCCCTGCCTCGTGCCCGTTGCTTCCAGGATAGGCACCGGACCCCCCGCGACCCAGTAGGATACGCGGGTTGGAAAATGGATGGATGGATGGAATATTTTGTAGGTGAGGTGGAATTATATTTTTCCCTGCAGTTGGTACCCCGTCCTGGGTTATTCCCTGCCTTGCAGCTCTACCTTCCACAATAGGCTCCAAACCCCCGAGAGCCTGTGTAGGACAAGCGGGTACAACAAATGGATGGATGAATAGATGGATCAATATTTTTAATGATTGTTGCACTGAACGAATATGGTTGTCACAAACACATCGCCTTTAAAAAGGTTTACTTGATCAACTAATTAAGGGAAATAAATGGCTAGCCTAACATTTGCCTTGTTCTAACTCCTCTGTTGTTTCACATGCAATCATGGTCTTTGCATCCACTGAGTGAGAACATATTTGATCCAAAGGAACCAAAGAGCTGTCTTTGCAGAGAGGTGTTATCGAAAATGCGTCTGTTTCATGTCACCCAAAAACAATTATTTCTTTACCCTGAAGGCTGAGCTGTTGTTGAAGGATAATTACCCAACCAATTATTCCTGTGCTTCTGATCAGACACATTGGGCTCCTGTACATGAATAGAGCTGATTAATTCATTAATGATTTAACATCCCACCCCCTATGACTAAAGGGTGTATTTATCAAGTGCTTTGGGATATTTTACACTAATACAAAGACAAAACTGTTCACAAAGGGCTTATACTGAACAAAAAGTTATATTGAACAAATTTCACTAATGAAAAATTATTTTAAAATGCTTATGAAATGCTTGCAAATTAAGCGACGGGTTAGGGTCTCTGTAGGTTTCACTGTTGCTTCATGTCTCTAGGGAGAGGCTTTGAATCCAACCTCCACTCTGTGCATGATGCTTGCATGTTCTCCTTAAATCACTTGGCTTTCCTATCTGTCCTCTGCTTTCTTCCTGTAGTCCAGAGACATACACTTAGGTTAATGGGGGTCTCTTAGCTCCCCATAGCATGTGTTGGGTGAGGGGCTGACCTCCTGCGTAGGGTGTGCCCCAGCCCTGTTCTCCAGGCCCTGCCCCACCGCTGACCCCAACCAGGATAATTAGATGGTGGACGGACGGATAACGAATCAGGCTTTTTTGCATGCTGTAATTCTCTGATGCCATACCATTTAACGTTATCACAGTCTCACACTGAAAATGTAAAAAGACAGGAGAAGCATACTGATCTATAGCTTTAAGGCATTCATTGCCTTCAAGTTATTATTATTATTATTATTGTTGTTATTGTTGTTGTTGTTGCTGTTGTTGGCCTTTGCAAGAGACAAAATTGAATCTAGTATTTCACTGTGTGAGACACATATTAACCTAATTACTAATTTTTTCTGAAACCCTTGAAGTGCAAATGCTGTTAATTTTGGCCTTGCAAGGATGCCGGGAACAATGGCTGATTTTCCTCACAGCTGTCTGGTGTAAATAGGATCACATCTCTGGCTATAGTCATCCTGACAGCAGATACTGCTGCCGCCGGCTGTGATTTATAGGCCTGGTGTCCTGCTGCGCACACCAAAGGCAAACGAGAAAGGCACAGATTAGCCCACCAACGAACGCAACATTTGTTTCCTGTTCAAACAGAGGAAGCCAAATTCACAACACACACATTATTCCATTATAAAGTTGCTACCATAAGTCACAGTAGTTTTATTTTCAGTGGATTTCCATTTACTTGTCTGTTATGCCTTCAAGATCTCAAAATAAAAGAGTGTGAGCAGCTGCTCTTGTTCTCGGTGAAAGATGACTGAGCGTGTGGTTTTAGCAGAGAGGACTCATCTCAAGGCGGACAGAGGTGGAAGAGTGAAAAACACGATGATACGCTCAGCATTCCTCTTTAACCTTCACCTCCGCTCACTAAATCCACTCACTTATTGCCAGACATGTCAGACAGTTATGAAAATACCAAAAAAAATATATTAAAACACACAATCAGCCTGTCTAGATTAATTGGAACTATTTGATTAACTATAATAATACATTTGCAATACGCTATACTTTGATATGTTAATTTACATTATTTGCATCTTCTGCGCTTTAAAAAGCTATTACTATTATTATTATTATTATTATTGTTGTTGTTGTTGTTGTGTTTTCTGTACCTCCTTCTAATATAGATGCATTTTTAGAGAAGACCAAAAGAGGGCGCCAATGAATCACAGATGAACCACTTACGATGCAGCAGGTACCAGTCCAGAGGTGGTGTATTTGGGTGTGTTAAGGATTTGTGCCTTTCCTAGAAGTTTGTGGATTTAAATCCTGTGGACCACAGAGTGATTACATCATTGCTGCGCCATTGGAGAAGGCCCAAACCGCCCCTGGCTGGCTGCAGGCTGTCTCACCTTGTGCTCGAACCCCAAGCTTTTCTCTCACTTATGTATTTATGTGGGTCAATAAAATCTCTCTGTTCTTCCACTGATTCCGGCCCTCAGTTTTTTCCACCATCATGAATAATGGAATGTATCGATATCCCGTAAATTATCACTTATAAATCTTACAACTTTTGGGGGGAAAAGAAAAGAAAATGGTAAAGCAGAACGGGGATTAAGGAGATGGAGTTTGAAACCTGGGAGGTACTGCTGTTGGACTCTGGTTTTTCCGTGAAATATAATATACCTACTCTCTGGGTAAAAAGTCTTTTAGTATCAGTGAGGAACTTTTCACTGCATGAAAACGGTTTTGGCACTAAGGCACATTTATCCACCTCACTTTAAACGGCTCATCCATCCAGTATGGGAACGTTTCTACCACCTATCCCAAGGAGCACTGGGAACAAGGCAGCACGATGGGATACAATGGGATACAATCCATTTCAGGGCACACACATGCACGCCGGCACATGCTATGCTCCAGTCCCCCTAAATGTCTTTAGACTGCGGGTGGAGAGCAGTACCTCACAGGGGAAGTATGCAAAGTCCGGATTCAAAGTTTGGAGGTGGGAACGCACCCCTACTTGGGAGCGGGGAGGTGACGGTGACCTCCACTGAGCCACCGTAACGTTATATTCATGTTATATTTTCGAATAGAATTATGACATTAAATTCAATTCTGAATCAAAGAATGACTGTGATCGGGCATTTGGTCAGACTTCCTTATGCATCCTGTTTCTCATGCAGGTGTTTCTGCTTGTTTATGGCATGACCCATTCTTTATGACACATTAGGATAAGGCAATATGTCTGCTGAAAACAACTGGTAATTGTTTAGGAATGCTTGTTTGCCAAAAGAAGGGTTAATTAATATGTCCTATAATACTGCAGAATTTGACGGATGGGTATTTCAGTCACTCTGCACCCTGCCCTGAATAAGCAGTTGATTGGATGGATGAATGGACAGAGAGATGCTATTTCATTTACTTCAAACACATTTCACTCAGTAATCACATACAATTTTTATACCAAAAACTGCCAGCTCATATTACTGAAATATTTCATGGTATTATTTTATTGTCGTTCTTTACCCTGACCGTACCTGTTTAGCTTATTCTTTTGTTCACCCCCCGAAATTAAATATGAACTAATGGGGGGAGAATGAGTCACCGAGGCTTATATATGGCATGTGGCAATTTCAACCTGAGTTTCTCTAGCGAGAAAGCACTGATGTTATAGGAAAAGCATTTGTGAATTTAATTTGCAAGCATGGCCATAAACACAGGCCTTTAATGACTTCATTAAAATAAAGCTGCATTGATCTTGGCTCTTACTGTATTTAGTGAAAAAAAACCTCCACTTTCATCTACTGCCAACCAC
>JAODLC010000002.1:1327817-1344824 GCA_026781145.1 Hippopotamyrus pictus
CCCCCCCCCCCCCCCAAAAAAACACCCACCCTTTTATGATAAAAGAACCTTCCATCTAATAGAAGTTTGAATCATTTCAGACTTACATCATTAGCACAGCGAGGCAGAGAACACAGTATGAAAAATATACAGTATCATAAAGAATTCATCAGGTTAAATAGTGTTTTTAATGCATTATTGCTCGCTGAATGAATGCCAGGCAAGGCTATGAGAATGAAATCATAAGGCAGGCAGATTTCCTCTTATTTATTATTCACGTTCATATTCATATTCAAATGTGTATCACTATTGTTGTTATTCCAACACCTAACAGTATTAGTGTGAAAATTGTGAAAATCCCTCAAAAGATACGAGAGGTGGCAAGCATCATTACAGTTTAGTCACTGCTCAGACCTCAGGACCGGACTCGGTACGATACTTGAATAGCTTCAGTACATACTCACGTGTATAAACAGCCAAAACCACACGTTTTTGGAATTAGCGCCTGCTAAGCAACGGAACTTAATATACCCTGTTTACTCTTCTGCCTTGTCTCCTTGTTTACCGCTAAGCTAACGCGGAGACCTTGACGCATCGCTTCCCTTTCTTTTTTGCCTGTATTCCGATCCCCAAGGACAACCGAGGGGCAGGAATGCAGCAGCTTCCCCGGCCCGCCGCCTCTCCACTTGGCGGCGGCTCGATCAGACACGTGTGCGGTCGCCGCGGTGCTCGGCTGAAGCGGGCAGCGTGTCACCGGCAGCCGCGATCGGGTGCCCGGCACTCCTTTCTTGTTCTGTCAGACCTTGGCACCGGGATGAAAGGCTCCATCCCCCAACATCTGCTCCGATAGATTTGCCGACACAGAGCCCTGTGATAGATCCTCACCACGCGGCGGTAAGCGGTGCCAACGCTTTATTAAATTTTTTAAGGATTAGCACAGTTTCGTTCTGACGGCTTCATTTTCCCCCCTGTATTCCTTATCCCCTTGGAGACAGGCCGTCCTCTGAAATACGAGTCTTTCGGGACGGCTATGGAGCGTTGCTGTCATTCTTGCATCACTATTCAAAGTATCAAACATGTCAACTTGACTAAACCTTTACAAAGTGCATATCCAGTTAATAAATTATACATTTCCCACCAACTTTATGGTAAACTTCTGTCATTACTCTCAGTCAGCAACAAATACATGTTGTGTGGTGGTGGGCCTGTGTTATTTAAATTTGAATTCTTTGACCCTAAATTTTTTTGCCATGTAACACTAATTTTGTAAATGTGCATTTCCCTTGGGTTTCATGACCATGATCAATTCGTTTTAACCTCTTCCACAAAGCCATGACAGACCTCATCTGTCTTCTCCTCAGACCTCCATCTCCAGCTTTGGTCAGCTGGCTGGTGTGAGATTTTCAATTCAAGACACATCTGCACGCGCATTTACATGTATGTAACACTTTCATTACCTTGTAAATAGTCTGTATGGTTTCCAGACTGCCCCAACGCTTTTGATGTAGCTAATTTAAGGTTCATAATGGAATAATATAGATTTGCTGTAAGATTTCTTGTGTGAGATGTGAATGATGGCAACCCTGCATCCCTGCATAACCAACAAATAAACCACTGTCTACAAATACTACAAGATAAAAAGGTAACAAAGTAACACAAAAGCTGGAATATCACTGAGAAGCAAAAATGATAAGTAGCGATTAGAGAAATGAGCCACGGAATTCATGGTGAATGGGATTATCCTGTGCTGTCAATCACTGCCAATGGGATCCATTAAGGGGAGGGATAGGAAGTGGGTGAAACTGGTCATTGACTAACAGTGCATAATAATCTCACTCACCATGGGTTCAGGAAACTGAAAGATGCATAAATTAAAATTAAAATGAAGCATTTGATAATTTGGGATCAAAACAAGGAATCTGTTTTGTACTCTAAATTTACATCAGCTCTCTGTTTTGTTTCCTTTGTTAAAAAAACTAAAGATTGGAAAAAAGATTGGTCACATGCGACAGAAACGTTCCACACGCTATGAAGAAAAACCCTGAAATTAGTTGCCATGTTACTGAAATTAATATTTTTTTGTATTTCTGATACCCGTTTCTCATAAGAATTAGTATACACGGGTCATTTGATACCCTGGGTTCTGAACATGCGAAGCCTACTGTAATTATATAAAAGCAAAACAAAAAATGCCTTTAATACAGGGGTGGCCAATCTTATCCACAAAGGGCCGGTGTGTATGCAGGTTTTCGCTGTGACTCCCTAATTAGATTACTAATTAGAGGACTGATTGGCTGAAGAGTCCTCACACCTGGGTCACACCTCACACAGCTGACCTACAGGTTATCCCAAAAACCTGCATACACACCGGCCCTTTGCGGATAAGGTTGGCCACCCCTGATTTAATGTATCTGAAAGTCATGACTTCTGACCTTCACAAGACACAATAGAAATACAATAAAGTCTTTGGGAAGGCCTGTTTGATGAAGGTTAGCCTACAATGCAGTCCTGGATATAGCACATTCACAACACACAAAAATATTTTTTACATTATTGGCCTCAGACAGTTGCTAATTAATGCATCAAAAGACAGCAGGGTTTCAACTTAATTATTCAATCATGCAATTGAAGTATCTTCTCGATGCACCCTCCCCATTTCCTCCACGTTCAAAGGATCTACGAGCATTCCTCATCCGAACAATCCTCAGCTCGACAACAGCGTGGCGAGCAGGACGTGCCAATCTACACCAAGCCAATTGTTTAACTTTGGCATCAGAAATCAAAGTCGTAAACACCATTCCATGGGGGCTTATCGCACAGATGAGGATCTCTACGGCCGTGTATCTCAAACATGCTACTTGCGGTTGGGGGGGAATTTACAGATGTTCTTCTGCTTAGCCGCTCGTCTGCTCGAAATTCCTTGAGCCAGGGTGACTGGCAGTCTAGTCCGTTCGCACTCCAAAACCTGCATTATTCATCGTCGTTTCCAGGTGGTTGGAACCGCTTTAGATCAGACGGCATCTGAAAATGTGAGATTTACGGGTAATACGGCTACGGCCCCCGCCTGGTGGCTAATGAGGATTTCAGTGGCTGTTGGGGCCAGGTATTTTCAGAGGTGCCCATAATGTGGAGTGCTGGCCATTGCGTTTCGCCAAGCTGGTCATGTAGCACGCTGCATGATCTTTCTGTCTGACGGTGGGCTTTTCCAACGCCGGCCGTGCGTGACAGACCCCCATCACCCCTACATACCGGGGAGGGGCGAGCCGAATGCCAGGTGCTGGGCTGGCAAACACGCTGCGGTCGACTCCCCTCACCTGACAGAGCAAGTGAGCGTCCTTAATACGCACACTGCCATTGTGGCTGCCATGTGTCCACACAGCTGTGTGGGTACTGGCTGGTATGGGGCTGAGGTAAGTGAAACCTGAGAAGGTGGAGATCTGAGGGATACTAATTTGAGCGTCTCTCTGCGTTTTGGAAAACATGATAAGATAAACTCAGACGTGAGCCGTTAGCCCTTAACCCTCTGTTACTGACGTGCTTTTATCGCTGTATACTTCTGAGCTACGTAGTATTTTCTTGTCACTTCTGGACACAATTAGCATGGAGATCATGGCATTTGTAGCCAGCATGTTTGGTATTTAAATACCATAAAAAGCATCAATGCATAGCCATAAACATGGGTATTTTTCTTGATATGCTTAAATATGCATCAAACTGATTTAAAGCCAATAGATGAGGCTTAAATCAATGTCTGAAGTATTTATATTCTCCATGTGGCTACAATGAAATGATTGCCGTAACAGTGTTTCAATAGTGGACCTCCGCCTGGATCCAATGTATTGGAAGTACATAGTCTGCAGCTTTCCTTTATTTTATATCCGTATAAGGGCCCGGCATTAAGATACACTTTATTGATCTCAGGGGGAAATTCTTGATCAGTCCCAGGTCACTGCTTGGAAGGCAGCTCTGCTAGCAACCATAACAGCAAAACGTCACACATTGCATATATAGCATATAGTTTTGTAGATAGAAGAGCTGTAGTATAAAAGAACGGACGTTTGTTATGTCGCTATCAGGACAAGATGTTTTCCACGGCATTTTAAAGGTACAAGGTTTCAATGTTCTCTACGGACATTCCGGTTTTATTATACCAAATTCGTTTGGAAATTACGAAGAGATCGAATACACAAAATTGGAAATGAGGGAAAAAATCCAGGCATTTTCCAAGCACTCATCATGGATAGGGTCACAGGGAGGTGGTATCCAAGGCAACCCAGTCACAATTATACCCTGGAAGGTATAATTGTCCATCACAAGGAACACACAAACACATTCTAACGGTAATTTAGAAACACCAGTTACGCTAAGTACTTGTTTTTGGACAAGAGGAAACAGGAGCCGTCAGAGGAAACGCAGCATGGGAGAAAGGAAGAGTTGAGGGGGAATTCGAACGCCCAAGGATTGTCAGTGCTTTATTTTCGGAGCTGATATTTATTTCCTGTAAGCTGGCCATTTGTTTATTGTCCATCTAACGCCCCCTGTCTTAATAAATGTGCACCGCTGACACCGCCCTCATTGGATTCCGCTGCGGGGTTATACTCGCGTCTCGCACATGCGGAGTCTGACTGCTAGGCTGATAGTCCGGACAAAGGCACACATCTGAAGTAAGGATTTTTTCTGCATCCCATTCGCACTGAGTACAGGCACTCAATAAAAGACCATCTGAAGTGTGAAGATTAATCACTTTCTGATGCAACATCTTATGTGTATTTGTTCGAAGAATTCGTGGCGGACGGGTACTTAGGAGAGGAAAAAAAACCTTCATATTATTTCCCCCTGATTATTCATAGCACTGTAAAATATATGTCATCATTTAATATATAAATTAAGAGTAACAATGTTCATCTGCTTAGCATTGGAAAGTCCATCTCTCCTGTGGCAGGAAACTGATTTACTTAAGTACAATGTACAAATTGAAAAATCACAATCGCTTTGGATAAAGGAGCTGGCTGACAAATGAGCTAAATATTTACACATCAAGGAGATGTTTTGTTATTGTAGCAAGAAAAAACACAAACATACAAATCTGGATTGAAAACTGGTGTGAACGTGAAGTAAATCCATTTTCATATTGTGCTACTGCAGAATATCAAGTTTTTGAGATAGGAAAAAGATGATGTTCTGTTTTTTTTCTTCTTATTTTTAAACAACACTTAATTATATAATTGGCACGATTGAGTAAAAACAAATCGCACATCCAAATGAAAGGAGTCTGTCTTTTCCAGCAAGGACAGACTGTTCGTTAAACGGCACTGCTATGTAGATGTTTACCGAAGAACCTAAATACGCAATACTCATGTTCTCCAGCAGGTGTCACTACAAGGTAACAGCTAGCAATGAAAACTGCAGTTACAATAACACGACCGCATTCTAAATGTATAATAACGATAATCGTTATTAACGCAGATTTATATTTTGCAATGCGCATTATATCATTCATTTTTAATGTCATATTCTACAGTTATGCGGTGTTGGCATTTTGCGGTGGGAATCGACCAAATGACATCATGTGTGTTTCTGTAAGTTATAAATGAGAAGTGAGGCTCGCTCAATGGGTAGCATCATGGTTATACACCTACATGGTTATGGGTTTGATTCTTCGGCGCCGGGGGTGTGGAGTTTGCATGTTCTTCCTGAGTCTGCATGGGTTCCCTCCAGATACTTTGGTTTCTTCTGAAAGATGTGGATTGTATCCCAGAATAGGCTCAACACATTGGTGTACTGGATAGCAGTTATGAAAGAATGGAAATGAGAATTCCCTACATAGACGCATAAATTCTTCTCTTCATGGTTTAGAATATGATTTTACAGTTGACACAACAAGACAGAACAAAAGTATAGCCTGAAAAAACAAAATACAATCTGTGCACTTATGTAAATGCCACTACTTTATCAAAAATATAGGCCTAGTGAAAAGTAAGCAACTGGTGGTATAAAACACATCAGATAGGAATGAAAAATTCCAAAAAGCTTTTAACCAACTAGCTGGCTTCCTAGCTATGCATAATTTTAGGTATAGGGTCAATTGAGCTGTATATGCAAACCTTAGGAAGCTACTTATATGTGCAATGTGTGCAAGGTGTACAAGAAACAGGTGAAAATGTCCTCACCATGTCACCTTAACGCTTAATGCACATGATGAAAAGAAAACGTATTTAATACCATCTAGCATGGCAGTGCACCTATTGCAGGGTGAGAATTATGATGTCTATTTATTAAGGCCTATCCCAGCCTCTCCTTGTTCTCATTGACGAGGCACTTGCGTGTGGCACTTGTCCATTCAAATAATTTGTCAGCCTTTGTTTCTGTCACCCGGATTGCTGTTTTGCTTTTTGCTTTGGATGTCCTGAGCAGACATAACTTCTGATCCTCCACTGCCAGAAGCAAATGTTCCGAGAATCAATACTTCACACTTGTGCACCAGTCAGGATTTGTCTGTACAGTACAGGTAGGAAGAGGATCAAACACCTCATAAAGTTTCCGTTGGATTCCGAGGAAATTATTTGGTGATGAACATTTTTAATTATTATTATTATTTTTTTATTTTTTTTTTTTGAAAATCAGCTGAATTAAAATCAAACTAGATTTAGCTGACATTTTTCTGTATAAGACAGTCTTGTCTATGTGATATTAGTACTGCACGCCACATAATGGTACTCTGAACCATGTTACATTCTGACTCAGTCCAAAAAACACTGATCAATCAAAATAAACTGACTTATTTTGCTGAAGAATAACTTGCATTCCATTGCTACCCAGAGTAAGCAATACCATTGAGTTAGCGAGACTTCTGTGAATTACTGGTAGCTAATAGAGAGGGTTGCACTTTTATATCCACACATCTATAGGTACGTTCGGTATTTAGATTTGTGGGATCGACTTCGTTGGTACAACGCTTAGCAACACCACCAATTTGGTAGATAATAAGAAGTTCTGTTTGGCTACAGCTCAATTTGGCTCATTCTTTGTTTTATAAATATGGAAGTATTTATCACAAAAACGTAAAATACCCCACTGAGAACCTTTCCTAATATCTTTCAGTCCTACTCAATACATACAGCATGTTTTATATACCACCAGTCAACAGTTTTTGCACACCACAGGTTTTTACTACTTTTCCAGTTATTTCATAAACTGTAGATTTTTTTTATTCTTGATAAGCATTAGAAAGCTGAGTGAATGACTATAAATGAAAATATAAGTCAAATAAAACCAGTTTCCTTGTTTCCTACATGGAAGGAGTATGAAACGGTATATGTCTGGCATCCTATTAACTGGTTGTATGGTGATGGCATAGTCACATTCTAGGCTGTCCTTTAACTTTAAATGCAGTAATTAACTGTTTCATCCCATGAAACAGAACAGTGTTTAATGTCCCTTGTAAAAAGAATGCCTCAAATTTGCTCTGCTGTTATAACTACTAGAGGAGGTTTCTTTGATGAATCAAAGATATGACATTTTATTGCTAAACTCAAAGTACTCAAATTGTGAACATATTGTAAATTTATTTGTTAGCAAGAAATATTGAGTATATTTTTAGTGAATGTTAAGTGAGTAACACGCAAATGTAGAAAATCTCAGTCTGTGCAAAAACTTTTGACTGGTAGTCTACGTACAGTAGAGCCCAAGAGGCACTTTGGCTCCTAGCTACAGCATAAGTATCCATGGCTAAACCCACATTATTGGGTGAGTCTGTGGATGTCTTCGTTTCAGATGTTTTTGCATCGCAGTCGTGCTGTTATGATATTTACGTTCTGGGATGACTGCTTTTCCGTTCACTTCCAATGTGAAGTGCTCCCTCACAACTTATTGCTTTTTTGCATTTTGTCTCCTGTCTGCCACGCTTCGTTTTCGTTCATTCGTGAAGTAATCAAGAAGACAAATTTGAATCAATGCTTTTTTAAAATTGAGTAACCATGTCAGCTATGAATAAAATATTGCGTGTGTGTGTGTGTGTGTGTCCCAGTATTCAGATATGCTCACTATGTCCCCCACAATATATATTATAATTATGGCCTTGGTCTCTCCCCCCCCCCCCCAATGTTGACTCCATGGCTGCAGCCTTGCAAAAACACCATTTCGCAATTCACAAGTGATTTGAACAATGTAAAGATGCTTTACTAGAAGGCCGTCATAACTGCTATTTGTCAAGGGATGAAATTGAAAGTGCCTGGTACAGGAAGTGATTGGAGATTTTACAATCCTTTCACATTTAAAAAGCAGCGATATTTCATGTGATGGTCAGGCCATTACTTTGCCAAATTCTCACCATGACAGTAAAGAGCATCATGGTAGCATCATGAACTGCAATGAGTTACCATTGCCTCCTCTCATAATACATCGCACCATTCCCGATTTTGCAGATTAGTACTATATTATAACTGACAGACCTGCGCATACTTCATAATCCCGTCACCTCATCTGCTAGGCCAGACCTTCGTCATATTTCATCTAAACTACTCCAGAAGCCTCCTGCCAGGCCTTCAGCATGCTCTGTCAAACAGCTCCGACGCATCCAGAGCGATGCTGCGTGAGATATGTTCGACCTCTTCCGAAAAGGTCACATCTGTCCTCTCCCGATGTTCCTCCATTGGCTACCAGCTGGAGCTTGTAGGAACTTAGTCCTGGAGTATGAGGTTGCTGAGGGAGCAGCTCTGCAGGACCTACAAAATTTAATCACACCCAACATCCTCTACAAGGTCACTGCAGCCCTTTACATCAGGTCAGCAGACAATTTTACATTTAAAAGGACGGAATGGAAATCCATCTGTTTTTGACCTCTGCCCCAATGTGGTTGAACAAGCATCCTCCTGGGTTTTGGACTGGATAATTTCTCTCTCTCTTTAAGAAAAGATTTAAAACTCACCTTTTAAACTGCACCTCATCTCTGAATTGAATTCTTGATTGCCTCTTGAATGCATTAAAGGAATCTTATGTCATTGCCGCTCATGGAAATTCCCCTCTAGTTCCTGTGTGAATTTTTATATACTTTAAATCCATCGCAATATTCTAATGCACGGTCCATCCCCCATTGTGTCTCTTCACATGCTGTCTGTGAATATGATCTTATACAGTTTGAGTTGACTGAGACCACTTCACTGAATTTGTGTTTTTTTTTTTTTTTTAATGGGCTTGTTTGTTTTTGTCTGCACTGACTTTGTCTGCTTTGGAAAAAAGCACGCCCCAAACAAATGAATGAGAGGTAAAAATGAAATTAGATGGGATCGTAAAAAATGATGACCCATGACTTTTTGCTATAGATAAAGAGCTGGGTGTCTGTGTGGTCTGTGCCCCAGCCTTGACCCCCACTCTAGCCTGGGATAGACCCCAAACCCCCACCTTAGACCCTGACCAGGACAAGTAGTTAAAAGACGGATGGATAAAAAGTCATTACAAACTGGGGTGCTACAATAAATCAGTTTAATCTATGGCCCTCAAGGGCCAGAGTAGGACACCCCTTTAGATTATAGTGTCCATATACAGTAGTTCCTGATCTTCTCATTCTTTATACAATGTAGTACAGAGGAGTATTATGAATGTTGTACAGAGAAGGAATGAAAACGTTCAAACAACTCAGTCTAAGAAACAATTGACTTAATCAGTTGCCTAAATACTATGATGCCACTGAAAAAGTACAGTCACTACCAGTTAATCACAGGTTTTTACCACTTTTCCATTTCAAAAACTGCAGATTTTTTATTCTTGTTAAGAATTGTAAAATTGAGTGAACAACTATAAATGAAAATATAAGTCAAATAGAACTTACATTTTCCTTTATAACATGTAACGGTGTATGTCTGACATCCTGTTAACTGGTTATTAATGATGATATAGTAAAATTCTAGGCTGTCCTTTAACTTTAAATGCACCAATTAACCGTTTCATTCTATGAAACAGCAGTATTTAATGTCCCTTGTGAAAAGAATGCCTCAAATTTGCTCTGAAACATGAGAGGAGGTTACTTTGATGAATCAAAGATATGACATCTTCTTGCTAATAAAGGTACTCAAATAGTGAACATACTGTAAATGTATTTGTTTGCAAAGAATATTGAATATGTTTTTAGTAAATGTTAAGTGAGTAACATGCTAATGTGGAAAATCTTAGCGTGTGCAAAAACCTTTGACTGGTGTACGAGGAACTAAACAATGAACCGTGGTAGTTTTATTATTCTTATTGAGGGGTCTCTGCTGACTCCGTTGTGCCTTGGACACAAGCTGGGTAACCCATGTTTAAATTATCACCCAAGGCATTAACACTGCTGGAACAGTCTTGGCAATCAGTAACGTAAATACAGGAGAAACCTGCTTTTAAGCGAAAACCAGGCATCAAAAAAAAAAAATAGAAAAACCTCTAACACATTTTTTTTCCTGCATCAGTGTCATTTGAGAATTTTTGTTGTTATTGGCAAAGTTTTGTTTGATGATACATGTTAATTTACAAAATTCATGATATTCTATTTACGTTCTCTGTCAGTTAATCAGCCACTATTAATTTAACAACAATAATACTTCACGGTATTTTCAAGGAAATCACATGGCAATTTCTGATATATATGTAAACATACCCCATGAAATTAATTTGAAATGTCTACCATGATGTATAAATGTGATGTGATGCATTTTAAACTTTGTCTCTCCAGTTTTACATATGATTGAAAAAAATGTATTGTGGAACAGGAAAAAAACTAGTTTGTAAACAACAGGAATGTGGTTAAATGTAGTACATGAAAATTTACTCATTTTCCCAATATGGAATGAGATTAATGGCAAGAGTAAATGAATGAGTTTCAAAATAAGTAGTAATATAATTCCTGAAAACTGTAAATGCTTTTCATTTAGGTTTTAAAATATTAAGTAATATGTAAGTAATAGCTTTATTGTCATTGCACAATGTACAACGAAATATTGTATATTAAACTCATATTAAAGTCTCAAGAGACTGATTTTTTAAATTCAGTTTATACATGTATTAAGTGGACAGATTAAAGGACAGGGATTGATTGTTTACAAGCTAAATGTTAGGTAGAGCTACACTTACCGAGATATAGATCGGGTTAGTTAGACATTTTTATGGTTGTCCAATTTTCTTAACCAACAATAGTTAGCAGTTTTGTGGCTTTTTGAGACATAAACATGTGAAATGTGCCTCCTGTCGAATGATTTAGTTAGTTTAGTTATATGTTTAGTTAGCTATAACCCATTTCTTTTTAATTTCATATTTTGTACAAATGCTACTACCAGCTAGCTAATCAATAAACTCTGAGTAATGTACCACAGCTGTGACACATTATTGTTTTCAAGCTGGTCTTAGAAAACGCTCCTGTGGTTAAAAAATTCAGTAGGTAAAAACAGGAAAGAACATACACAAGTCCTTGAGCAATTGTTTTATTCATTGATTCTGATAAGTTTACATACAGTATGGTGGGATTCAACATTTAGCGCACAATATTCTGCAACAGTGCTAAAGGCTATTTCTCTTCTTTCACCAGTCTGGCAGGGTCCCCAGACAACAACATTTTAAAACTGAATTTGAATGCTGTTCTTAGCAATATTGCACCTTTGGCAAGTATACTTAAAAATTCCAAAACCAAAGATTTCAGCTAAAACTAAAGATTCATAGTCTTTTTTAATGTTCAAAGTCAAGGCACAGAAATGACATCTGACACCTGTCAGCCAATTGCCTCTTCATGGTCATCCAAAATAGGGGAAATGAGTTTATTCAAAAATGCTAAGAAATATATGCATAGAAATACCTAGAAGTAAAAGTTGAGGGGACACACACACGAACACACAGATGTTTGTATTCATATCTTTGTGGGGACAGTCTGTTCATTTTTATGGGCAAATCCCTAATTACAACAATGACAACCTTAACCCCTAACCAGCCCAAACCTTAACCATAAGTAACAAAACAAAATACACGTCTTTTGACATTTTTAGTTTTTTGATCTCCGTCACAGATTTTTATAAAATTGTGCCCACAATGCAAGGGAGGTAACTTTGGATTAAACACTGGGGAGGTTGAAGACCCCTGACATTTATCATGACGATATGATCATTTGGGGGGGGGGGGGTTATATTGGCTGGTTCTGATTATTTGGGGGTTAAAAACCCCACATCCCCCCATAATTTACACCCATGTCAAAACATCAAAATAACAGATTTTTATCACATTGTGGGGACATTTGGTCCCCACAAAGTAATATACACCACAAGGTAATACATACATTACCACATTGCCTTAATTTTCTCTGTATTTCTGGTTATACTCTAAGATTCTTTTCAAAATCCTAAATGAGAAAGAGCATCTTTAACATGGCTTTAAATATTTATTTACCTGCAATAAAGCTCATTTCAAACAAGACTTAAAAAATGTAAATCGGATAGTGTCGTTCTCATTTAAAGTGAGCTCTGATTAACACTGTCCCTTAATTTTCGAGCATATGTATGTAGTGAAACAGGCTAGAGTCATTGCTGATTAAACACTGACAAAGGACTAAAAGACAATAATTAAAATGAGGGATCAATGTTGGTGCCTCCATTATCTTTCCTATAGATGTCAGTGCTAGGGAACAGATGTCTTATAACTAGGAAGAAATTGCTTGTACGAAAATATACCACTGTCAGGCCTTCTCTGAGAAACAGCCAAAGAACAAACCGCACCCCTACAATTTTATTTTTCATGAATATGGTTTTAGTAAAACATAATATATTGGCCACATATAGTATAAGGCATTGTGATCATCATCAGTCGTCATTTGGCAGAGTCATTATGATCCAGCGGAGTCTAATATTAGAATATGCAGCTTTAGCTTACTAACGCATAACGTTTGGCGTGGTAGGTGTGGATAAAATTGGTCTGATAACACGAGGACAGATCCAACTCAAGAGGCCAGTTTAACGATTTCCAGCCAAATGCAGCCAGAAACACAGTCTAGACCAAATTGAAACCCTAATCCCAACATGAACTAAAGCAACTGCGAATGACTTTAAGATATTTATTATCATGTACACCCATACTATGTGTGTATATATTATCATATGGGTGCACGTAATAACACTTATCCTAGCACGCGTCATAATATTTTATACCCACACTCCATGTATTCTTAATATTTTCTATTCATGTCCATGTTTGTGTTGTATGTTCAATAGTCATGGTGCACTACTCTGACACAGTATATATAGTCTGTCTATCTATTCAACTTAAGTTTTCCAGTTCAGAACGTCTTAATATTTAGTGAGCCAAAATCATGATTACTAAAACAATTAATAACTTGTTCTTACAATATAGCCACCGCCTGGGTGCCTTGGTATTAAGAGTACACGCACATGGATTGCTAACAATTTGTATACCATAAATATCGTCAATTTTTTTATTTTTTTTTTGTCTGTACACCATCTAGGAGGTGATGCCGGTTAAAAAAGGCAGCGATGCTGAACCCTTTTGGACAAGCTGAACATTGCAGAAGAAACGATTCAGTTCTGATTTGCATCAGGAGACATCTGTCGTTTCCAAAGTCTCCAAACAAACAGGGGTGCACCCGGCAAAATGATGAATGAAAGGGTAGATGGGGAATGAATGAATGCAGCGTGAATGGGTAAGGGAAATAGGGGGCACGAGGCTCGAGGAGGGAGGCGAGGCGAGAGCGCGCGTCCTCCCCCATCCTTCGCCTGTCCGCTCTTCCAATGTAATCAATTTCTCAAGGTGTTTCTCTGCAAAGCCGAAGATGGCGACAGACTGAAAGGGGTAGCGGAAAAGGGGAGAAAGTCAGGACGATGAGGAGCAAGTACAGCATTTTGAACCAGAAACGGAAGAAAAAAATATAGGGAACAAAACCCTGAATCAGAGATGACAATTTTAAAACTCGTTCTGCGTTAATGTAAGGCTGCCCAGGAGGCTTCGGCGGTGCGGAGTGCCATTTCCAACCTGCTGTAATAATGGATGTATAGGAAAGATTTTTTTTCGGGATTTTTTTTCTTAGCGATGGATTGTCCTGAAAAATAGAAGGCAGTAGTGGGCGAAGTGGATTGATATTTTATTTCAGCACAGAGGGAAATGCTGCCCATCACAATGCTGCAAAGAAGGTAGGTGACATTGTTTTTTGGGGGGGAAATTGGCGAGGAGAAAACAAACCGGGGATCGCTTTTGTCTCCCCTAAAATATGATCAAAGGTGTTTGGATGTATCGAAGACAAGATGATGCCCTGCTGAAAATTAGTTGTGCACCCGAGCAAAACGACAAACCCTGCGCCGATTCCGAAAGGGCACAGAAATGGCGAATGTCTTTGGCATCTCTTTTATTTTTCACTGTCCTCCTGTCTGATCACCTCTGGTTGTGTGCTGGGGTTAAGCTGAGGTCCAGGGATACAGGCGATCGCCAAGCCCAGAGCAATGCAACAGACGGGGACCACCTTGTAGGCAAGTGTGACATTTTTTTAAGCAATTCGACCAAACCTGCTGCTCCAAGTTCTCAATGCACTGATGCTCAAACTCATCAAAATTTGGAGTCAGCCTGCACGATACTACATTTACAGAAAGCAGAAGACAGCGGATCTTCTTTTTCCAGTGCATCCTCTTTATCGTCACTGTTACTCCTGGCTTATTTTAGGAATTTCAGCCTTTCCTTTTGTGATTCCTACACAATCTCCGACCTACTTTTGGGGATGGAAAGCCCAGACAGTTTGAATTGCAGTCTCCAGAACCTGATGTGGGATTTGGGTAAAAGCACTGGGGACGACATGGATGTCTGCAGCACCTGCATCCAGGCGTACATGAGGCTGGACCAACACGCTCAGGAAAAATATGAAGAGTTTGACCTCTTCTTTCTCAAGTATTTATCAGAGGATTATTCAGTCAAATCACGTACGGAGGACTGTAAGGTAAGATGCTGGCACTGTATTTGTTCGGTAGCCTAACAGCTGTTAGCTGCATGCGTTTTGGCAGGGTTTACTGAAACGAAAACAAAGTTAAAAAAAAAAAAAACCGTCCCGCAGTACAATCACGACGTGCACTGCATCTACAAAATACGCGAGGTTATTTTCTTACGTATTACCTGCGGTTGGAACTTAAAGTACCTGCTGCGGTGCTCCCAGCACTATAGAGTAACGGGCGATGGAAGTGCTGATGAATGTAACAGGATGAATTAGATGTTATTTATTGTCAAACAGTGGATCATTTCAAGAGGCTATGGTGAATGGGACTCAGTTGTAGGCCTCCTGATTTTCTAAACTTAATTTTTCAGTAGGATTAATTGAAGGTATACCTGAAAATAATAATTAAAAAATCCAGCCATTTCTTAATTTGTCTGCGCCTGTATCCAGGTTAGATTTTCTGAATTTGGTGAATGTGTACTCCTGTAAACATGTTTTATTTGGCCTTTCTTGACACGATAATCGTCGTATTTAAATATATTTGTAAATGTAAATGTATTTGTATTTCCTTAGCCAAAGCACAATGCCATTTAAGTGAACAATGCAAAGGTTTCGATGAGGACAGTAGCATTATTAAGGACAGTCCCGATTTGTGTTTATAGGAGATTGCTTTTGTTAAATTTGAATAAGGTGCCATTCTCAGATCTTAGATCAAACAAAGTTGATCTGTGATCAAAGAACAAGAGGTTAGCACATCTCAAATCACAGTGTTTAGCAATTAAACCGTAATACCTGACATTTCTTTAGACATATGTACGCAGTTCCTTATTTATGGACACTCTCACACATATCCCGAATCACAATGCCTTGTTATGTACTCTCTAATAGCCCTAATGGATATGGTAGCTTGTCACATAGGCAGGTTTAGAGAAAAGATTTGCATTGTTGCTGGGCTTACAGATGTATTTGTATTTGGTCCACGTCTCTGCTCTGACATTCTGTTGCATGTTTGTCGGGCCTTGATGGTGGGTCTTGATGGGCCTGGCATGCCCATTGACGGTGGGTCTATAGCCTGCGCTAATGCTGCCTTTAGGATTTCTGCAGTTAATTAACGAGCACGTGCTTCCGGGCTCGGGAAGAACCTGTGCTGTCGCCTGTTAATCACCGTCACGTTCTTGAGGCCTTATTTCTTATAATGTTGTTATTTTATAAAGAGTCATCACGGATCCATGATAGTAGCCTAACCAAAAAGCGCTTGAATCCGATTAGCATAATGGTAGTCGAAAGAATGGTGTCTGCCAGAGTTGTTGGTCCATAAACGTAGAGGAAGTAGTTTTTGGGATTAAACTATGAAACAAGTAACTTTGAAACAAGTCTTTGCTAAAATATTATTGTAAATTAAAAACACATGTCTCTCTTCACAAAAATTCACTGCTGTTATGTTGTATAACGTATCTTCTTACCTCCTACATTTTTTTAGGCACCTGCCCCCACTGGTGTCTGATACAGTGATGTAAAAATGAGCTACTTAAGGTATTGGGCCTACTACAGTGAATACCAGTGTTCCCAGTATTCACTTTGAATGAAAGGAGAATACTGTATTTGTTCATCGTTGTTGAAGCATGTTAAGTCTCTGTTTAAATGGTTTCCATTTAACTATCTTTCAAAACACAGCGTGAGATTCGAAACTGCACACATTGTAACGATATCGTTGAATATGTAAATTGTCTTTTTTTTCCCCTGAAATAATGGAAAGGGTGACATCCTAAGTTATCGTACAGATCAAACTGGGTACCGAAATTAATTCTGATCACTAGCCTCTGTGACAGCCACAGCAGTCAACTGTTCATCTGGCCATGCAGTAATTATCCAAAATGTCATATATGCAAATCCCATATTGTTAATTAGGATCACAGAACAGCTTGTGGGTGCAATGTAAAACAATCGGTTTGGACAAAGAAGAAAACAGTTCTACTAGTATAGTATATTCATATTCTGTTGTTTTATCATTGTGCATTATAATAATAATAATAATAATAATAATAATAATAATAATAATAATAATTATTATTATTATTATTATTATTATTATT
>JAODLC010000002.1:1350529-1369526 GCA_026781145.1 Hippopotamyrus pictus
CATTCAGTGCACCTTCATAATGCATTCATGATGCATTCATAGAACATTCAGTGCACCTTCATAATGCATTCATGATGAATTCATAGAACATTCAGTGCACCTTTATAATGCATTCATGCTGCATTCATAGAACATTCAGTGCATCTTCATAACGCATTCATGATGCATTCATAGAACTTTCAGTGCACCTTCATAACACATTCATTATGCATTCATAGAACATTCATAAGGAGCATGTCTTTATGACATACCTTAATGTCCTAAAATTCTTAACCTTCTTATTAATATAAATTAATAACATACATTATAATTGTATAATCATATTGTTTGTTATTAATGTATACATATTAAAGCTGTCATATCTTGTTCATTAGAATTGTTTTTTGGAGTTAGGCCCCAGAGTTTCAGTTTATACCGTGTTTTTCTGTGTTCGTTATATTACTATATTATATAACGTTATTTCAGTTTCTATTAAACGTAATTATTCACATATGAGTACATAACCTTGCACTGAATATTTTGTATATACTGAGCCCATTCTTTAGATCAGATGAGGTATGTAAGATGTGTGGCTTCATATTTTTAAAATACCCAGTGTTTATTAAAGTGTAGGGTGGTATGATATCGGAAAAAAATCGAAATATTTAAAAATTTTTAGATTAAAAACTGTGATATTTATAAAACAAAAGAGGAGCTGAAAATGTACCTGAAATAAACTACTGTATAACCAGATAGAGCTTGCATGTTATTATCTGCCAATAGAGTATGTGAAATAGGTTGGCGGTGTTGCTGTGAGTCTTGTGAATGTTTAGAGAAAATTATCGATGGTTCCAACTCTCATAACTATCACGGTGCTTGCAATGCGACAGTTGCATGTGAATAATATCGATATTAGTAATTGACATCGTATATCTTGCAGGTCTTGTAACTATCACTCTATGCAGTTAGGTGGTTGGAGCATGATGTGATATGATTCACCAAAATCTGAGATCCTACCATCCATTTTCCATAACTGCTTGTCCAGCAGAGGGTCCCCTGATATACAGGGGACATTCATAGAACACCCTGGATGTGATGCCAGCCAATCACAGGACAGATATGTAAGATTTGTTTTTAATGTTGACACCACATATGGAAGACAAATATAAGTACCTATATGTGTCCTATATGTAAATATATGTATAGCCAATTTTAAAAATATTTGAATACATGTCAAATATATTGTAGATATATATGCAACATACATGTTTAATAAATATATATTTTTTGCCATATGGAGATGTACTGTCTGGGGCTGTGTGGTTTTCCTCAGGGTAGTCTGGTTTTCATTGGTAATACAAAAAAACCCCCACAATGTTAGGAGAATTAATGTCTCTAAATTACGATGGACCAGTATCCCATTCAGGATGTCTCCTGCTCATTCCCAGTGCTTCCTGGAATTGGCTCCGGACTTGCCGTGTCCCTGTTCTGGATAGACACTTATGGGAAAATTCATGGACCGATGAATGCGTTTCGTCATGTGCTGATGGTATATTAAGGATGAACCATTACCTGTCAGATGTGCTTGACTTGGGCGAGTTGTCATGACATTGATGAGTCATTGTTTTGGGGATTGGACTGTAAGTCTTTCTTATGCCTGAAAGAAGCCTGCTATGATTTAACGATGTTTTCAAGCTAATTACAGAAACTGGATCATGCAAAACCTTTGCTTCTGGAAATAAAAGTAATTGCCCTAATTATTTGGTCTGGTTTCACAGGAATTCTTAATTTTATGCTTAAATGAAAACAGAACAGTTTCCTTTAGTTTGCAGATTAAATGTGCATCTTTCATCGTCTCTTAGGTATTTTCCCATTCTGCGCACGTCAGTATTCCTTGGTAACCTTGCACAAATCAGATATAAGGAAGATTCAGCCAGCATATACAACAAAGTCCTGTCAAGCCGTTCTCCCTTCCCTGTGCTTATATCACCGACTGGTACAGGAATACACCTTTCAGTGTCCAAACGCAAAAAAAACAAAACAAAACAAAAAAAAAACTGTTATCAGACAACTCCAAACTTCCCCACGTTTTATTTCACCTGCTGTTTTACTCAGTCAAATAATTTGTCTTCTGAGCAACAGCCAAGAACAAAAAAGGTGTATTTCAGAAGCGGAGCGAGGGAGCTGGAAACCAAACAACAGAAAACAACGTGAATAATACAACGGAATAAAGCAGAAAAGTCAAACTTTTACAATAGGTAGCGTGTTCCGTTGGGTCTCTAGGCTGCGATTTAACGGAGAGGAAGGCAGTTCCAAAATACTGCCCAAACCATCGTGACACGTCTTAGCTTTAGGGCAAAAGTACATCTTTCGGAGGCTGTGAGTGACATTTTGATGATGGATAAAGGTAAAACTCCTAAGGATGTCCTGCCGCCTTACGGTTCGAGTGAAACCCGTCTGGAATATAAATTATTCAGCAATGAAGCTGCTTTCGGCTTACCCAGAGGTGATGTACTATAATGAAAAAGTGACAAAACTCATCAATGTTTCGTACACATACCTATAACTGTAACAATGCATATGTTGGGATGTTTTGCATTTTGCACTTCCATTATCAGGAAAGAATTTTCAAGAAAAATGTACGTTTCTTTTTTTCTGCCCCTTGAAATAGCATGATTTAGGCGGGAAAATAACTGCCATATTGTTGTTCATCAAAACAACCTCTTCTTGCTCTTATCGTCTACATCATACAACATTTGACGGCAGTGCTTATTAAAATATTCGGATTATAAACACGCTGTGAGCCTCGTAGATCATATTAGGGACTATATAGCAGTGTGTTTGTGTTTGGGGCTGCAACAAATGACTTTGATAGTCGTATAATCTATTGATAATTGAAACGAATAATCCATTAATTGGATGAATCACCCAATTATACTAAACAACTCTTATTTGGTTTCAGCTATCAACTTTTAAATTTGGCTTGAGGTTGTATCATGCATTTGCTAACAAGCAAGATAATAAAGCTGAATACATTATTCAAAAATGCACTTATACTGAATGTTCCTGTTAATACAAAAGATAAATAAAACATCCAATATCCATTTGTCCTGTTAGAATTTAAAACAAAGGATAAGCAATGTAGCAGCAATTAAATATACCAAAACCACATCAGTTTTCCCCAAATCAAGTAAACCAAACCGTCCATGTAAATTTAAATTTTAATAGTAAGGATCGAATGTGCATCATGTGCCTTGTGCATTCTGCTGTCTGTCTGCACTCTATTGCAACTAATTTTTACAATTGTAGTTCTGTATTGAAATCGAGTAAAGTCAGCATGAGAAGCTGTGTTGGGCAAAGTTACTGAAACACTTGTCACATACACATGCTGAACTGGTACACACCACTGAAACACTTACACACATACACTTACCACTTGCATTAGCCTATACTGTATACAGGACATCAGTATAACCGCTATCCATGTGTGAGAGACTCCTAGAACTTCAAGGAGAGGTTGGATGTCACCTTGACAATGTCCATGTCATTATTTGCATGACCCAAGACTTAAAACTTACGAAAGTGTTAAACATGTTTGATTTTATCGAAACATCAAGACGTTAGAAAGACTGTCTTAAGACAGCTGTTTTGACCACCATACACCTAACAATTGAGATGACGGGGATGCACTTCAACTCCAGCAAAACGCTCAAGATTTTGTCCGACAATGGGTATTTTTCTGCGACAGTGAAATCACTTGAAAAGTCGTTGGGTGTAAAGCTGGCATTATCTAACTCAATTAACAATTCAAGGGAATATGCATTTCAAAACAGAAAATGTTACAGTTCATAACATGAAGTAGAAGAGCTTTTAATATTAACATTAGCTATCTTGCTAGCTAACATAACTGAGTTACCGAGATGAGTCATCTTAATCCAATGAACTGACGTGCTTCCTCTTCAGAAGGATTGATGTTGTGCTCCTATGTCAGCTTTACAAATTGTGCAACTGCTGACTTCTTTTTTGGAGTTTAGTGTGAAATGCTCCCACACTTAGGAGGTTTTTGTTTTTGAAGCTACCATATCGTGCCTTGATTAACTTCTCTCTAGTGGACGGTATTATCAAAAAAATTCGAGAAACACACATGATGATGTCACCAATTAATCAACTATTAAATTAGCTGGCAACTAATTTGGTCATCAATTTTAGTCAGCTAAGTCGATTAATTGTTGCACCTCTATTTGTGTTATGTCACGTAACGGATGTGTTTCGAGTGCCTTGACCATCTGACACCGGTCTGAAAAGGGGGGGGGGATTCTTCTGGGGAATGGAGGGCACAGATGGAGAGGCACCGTTTCTAGTGAGAGTCCACATCCTGGGTTTCGTGGAAATATTAGCAACAGTTCAGCATGTAAAAGCAGAGTGTCCGCTGATGCTCTGCGGCTAAGGCCAGGGAAAGGACCTCGGCCAGGAGAAGCACATGGTGGCTGGGTGGGGGGGGGCAGTCATGGGAGGTTCTCTTTAGGGTCAAAACTAGTGAAACTGTCAAAAAACTGGCAAGATAACGGAGGTCCAATATTATGGGTTTTCAGCTTCTGAATTGGACCAGGGCTTTAAGTATATGGTTGCTTTGACAACTAATGGATTTGTGAAGATATATGTTAGCCATTATTACCATAAATATATATATATGTGTGTGTGTGTGTGTGTGTGTGTGTGTGTGTGTGTATGTGTGTGTGTGTGTGTGTTACATGTATTGGGGGACTGAGCTCTGGGATGGAGACCTATTTCTGCAAGACCCCCCAGAATCACTGCATATACATGGACCTGATTCCGGTCACATGTTGTGCTGTTATTGTATTAGCAATCATGAGGCATTAATACAAACTGAAGTATCTCCTTACTGCCTGCGCGTGAGCTTTTGCAATTAAGGCAGCGCATTTTAAACGCAGCAGCATGATGCATGAAAATAATTCACTTTATGCTGTCGCATGATAGTCTCCACATAAACGATGATGGGGACCGCGGCAGTGATGCCAAGCCGGGCATCTATGTATCTATTTTCTTGGATGGAGCACAAAAAGCACTGTGGCACAATAAAAAGGCGGGATCCTGGAACAGGCACAGAACCAGGGCAATTATTTTGCCAACTGGCTAGGAGACCATGAACCACGATTGGCCAATTAAGCGCAAGACCCACCTCCTAGGGGAAAATGAATGATGACAGCATTTCTGAACTCAATATGAAAAAAAGTCTTTGGATGTAGCCTAACACAGTTAGTATTTCATTTTCAAAATATATAAGTATTTTATATATATATTTTTATATATATATACTTATATATTTTATATATATATACTTATATATTTTATATATTATTTTATATATTACGGCTATGTAGCTGTATCATTGCACAGTGTATGTGATTAGTGATTAGACAGCTACCATATTACTAGAAATAGGAATAACATAGGAGGTGACTGAATACTAGACTTCCAAAAAATTATCGGAGCACTGCGGATTCTACAGTTACGCATTACCTATAGATATTGTTTACTTAGGTAGCTTCAGTTCCGCAAGGCATGGACGCTGTTGCTGGGCCTGGATTCCTAAGGACCCTCTAAATGTACATTTTCCCTCCTTTTTTAACGTACTGACCATTGCCTTGCCACTGTGACCCATACTGTAGTTGTCTCCCTTGCGGTTTTAGGGATCATTCCCAATGGTACTGTATGCCTTTCTCCACAGATGTCACCAAATGTCAGCCATCTCAGCCTAATGTGTTAAACGTTAACTCTGCTGTAATTCCAGATGGGCACGCAATAGAATGATGCAGTGAAGTGTTACCCCAAGCAGCTCTGAAGTCTGTAATGCATGCTGGGACACTCATTAAATGCTGTAGAGGCATCAAGGAAGTGGAGTTAGTGCTGACTTTACCCACAAACAAAATCAATGGCTAAAAGGGACTCTGCCAGCCACAAAGCAGTTTTAATGGTGATGCATGATCACTGCATTATGTAGGATGGTGGGAAAGAGATGATAACCATATAATTTGTACTAGAAGCAATAAAGTTGTTCACAATGTGCTTGTGAAGACACATCAATTTGTAGAAGAGGTTTTACTTCAGTAAATTCATCATAACAATTATATAACTTAGATGTGGTGCATTGTACATACTAAGAAACCGGACTGCTTTTTTAATATTAGGTGCAAACCATTGTGTTGATTTCATCTTTTATATTATACCATGGTAAGAATGACAGGATTTGTTATAATAACCCCTTTTTGCATAAACACAATTGTTGTTTATACCTTTGACTTGAAAATAATGTAAATTATTTTGTACTGAGGAAGCCAGGCTATTGTTTTGATAATGCATTGTTTTGTGCAATTACATAATTTATTTATGAGAATGGGTGGATTGCATCTGATGTAACACGTAATGTTTAAATGCGTAAATTGCGATTTTTATTGATTGAATGAACGGCTTTGCAAGTGAAGGTTTATAAACCTGTAAAATTGTTCAGTATGGAGAAGGAGTGCGGTGAGAGCTTGGGGAGAGGTGTGGTGATGCACTGCCTTCTGAATACAGACTCCCTTCTGCTGATACTGTCAGAGGTCTGCTTTACGGTATGGATGACTGCTGTGTAAGAGAGACCCGCATAGCATAAATATAAGATAAAGATATCTCATTCATGAGAACCGACAGTGAACTCTCCTGCAGAAGTGCTATCCTGGAAATATTTTACGTTAAATAAGGCGAATTTAGGAGTTGTGGAAAACAGCCCGTTTGCGAAACATAGTGAATGAATGGCACTGTGAATTAGCTAATATGGAGAATAAATCTATAAAGTTTTGCATGGTAGATTTGTAATATGTGTCTGCTTCTTCCAAATGAGATGTTTAATGAGGCGCATTTTTTAACGAGATCTGCCTTGGGCCAGCGGCTCCGCTTCGCGTCTGCTTTGAGGACTGTGATATACAATTGAGACACAAACCAACGGCCTCTTCCATTTCTGGGTCATTCCCTAATAGGGTTAACTTGGCTGGCTAGCTGACACATTCTCAGTTCACTTGTGAATTCTCTTGAAGTATGACAACTTTTCCCTGTGAAATAAACCTTGAGTGTTTTTTTTTGGTCAAAAACATGGAGCTATATTGGCCTTGCCAATAAAATCTTATTTTATCGCAGTTAAGTGCAGTAAAGCCTAACAGATATCACCAGAAAGACATTTTCTCTGAGGAAGTTACACTAGCAAACTAAATAAATATTTTTCTTTTTATGTGTCTTATTTGTTTCATTTATGACTTCTCCTTCCTTCTAAAGCGTAGCTGGAAATCGAATAACGTTGGTTGCTTATTTCTTTTTCTCTTCCAAAAATATGAATCATTGGCAATATATGCATTTCCTTATTTCCACTTGCTTAAACCTTGCACACCTGCTTTTATTCCATGTGGATCGAGTAGAGTGATTTTGACATAATTGATATAATCGAGTGATTTAACGTCAGCCACATGGCTAAATTAATTAATAAATGAGAGAGGATGTAAGGTGATTGTGAGGTGCCTCTGCTTGGTAGAAAGGACCTCAATCCATTTTCCGGAAACCTGGACCATAATGGACTGGGGGCTATTTGACTGAAGTAATTGTTATGTGTTCACAAAGGTGCTATTGATCAAAGTCAAAAGTGGGTGGCGTTGGCTTTTGGCTTGGGAGTCATATTAGAATGGTTTTACTGTGGCACTCCCTCATGAACCGGGACTGCAGATGTCCCTCGCTGATTCATTTATTATCAGCCAGATGCTGTATATCCAGCCTTAGTGAAGGAATCTGCTTAAGAGGTGCCATAATTATTCAGTTGCTATCTACTTTTTCTGACTTCTGGATTGACGCTATAATGGCAACATTTATAGTCAAATGAATAGCTTTGTTCACTCCACAAAAGCAAGACTATTGTGCTATATAGAAAGTCACTGAAGATAAATAAAGGGCACCCCCGACATTGAATCAATTTGAATCTATTTCATTTATATGAACGTGCATGTTTCATAGCAAATCTATGTACATGGTCTGAGGTGTTTGCTAAAAATCTGTGTATATATATATATATATATATATATATATATATATATATATATTTAGAGTCATTGTCACTATTCTTAATAGGAGTGTTTCTATAACCATTTCTCAAGAAACATGATGATGATTAGGATGAAAATTATTATGATACAGATTTCATGTTACAAAGCTTGTTTGAATTTGTGGGGGTTTTTTCCCTTTGTAAGGTCCCCTGGCTTGTAAAATATATAAATGTGGTTAATCCAAGGATGGGGCATTGGGCTCAGATAATGAATACGACACAGAGATTTAATTATGCCATTTGATGGATGTCTTACCGTTGATGATGGAACTGGATAGCCACACAGCCGATTAGCCCTGTTTGGACAGCTCTTTCTCACTCTGTCGGAGAGTCCTGTAGACAGAATGGGAATCTGATGGCGATGCTTTTAACCATCAAAAGTATAGTATGTTTTTATGTTGATTGTGCTTGCCTATGCCTGTCCATTTTTAAAAAACATATTTTCAATCGATATGGAGTCGATCATTTCAAGCCACCCATTAAATAACCGAATTTACGACAGCATGTATGATGAGTGTATTGTAATTTTTTTCAGCTCGCTGGTTTCTGAAGGTGAGCAGGAGTATTAGAGAACCATTAGATAGAAAACGGACAGACACTTATAATACGGTGTCGATGGTTTACCCAAAATGGTCACTCAAACACTTACTAAAATGTCCTCCTTACCAAAACAGATCAAATCTGTATTTGTGACCCGGTGATGTGCTTCAAAAGCATTTCAGCTCTTATTGTTCTGATTCGTTTTGGAAATATTAATCATTTGTCACACGTAGGTAAACTAGGAAGCCAACAAGTATATCACTTACTTTCTCTTTCTCTGGTAATTGGTGCAGTAAATCCATAATTAAACAGCAAAGTTATTGAAAGTGAACAAAGTTATGGTTGTTCATGCTGAAAACATTTAAATTAACCAACAGACCATATAATAATAGTATACATGTCTGAAATTAGCTTGCAGAAATAGGTTCAATAAAGGCTCTTAATGTCTAAATTGCACATCAAGCAGTCATTCCTTTGTTGTAATTAGGCTTTATTTTCTAGAATGTCTTTAATTTGGACCCACTTCAGAAAAGATGCAGTGCCAGAACAGATGAATTTCAGAAAAGCTGTTTTGCAGCGGCAGTAGACTGTAAATATCTAAACTGTGCTGGATGTCCTTACCTCCGAACTGATCTACAGTTTCAAGCTAGATATGAGAGCAAGATGACATCTTCTAAATCCACTATGCAACGTAGGTTTCGCCATTTGTAATGACAATGGTGTTGCTGTTTAGCATCTCAACGCTGGGCGCTTCAGAGACGGATCAGCGGTGGTCTGACTGCTGAAGCAGGGGAGGGAGGTGAACTGCAAGCCTTAGCCCACGTTTGGCAAACCGTACACCTCACGGAGCGTGACACACACGGCTTTCTGCTGTACCTCAGCTGTCAGCCAACTAATTGAAGCAATTATTTGGAGAGAAAACCCCGTCACCTGTTGTGTAGGCCGTACGTCACTCACTAATTAAAATGTATTTTCTAAAACCTGCTGGACCTCAGCTCTTCAGGACCGGCATTCGCCGCTGTGGATTCTACCTGCTGGGATTTTCTGATTTTTGAAGGAAGACCCCCCCACCCCACCCCGCTCATTCTTTAGTCAAAGTTTTGTGTGGAAAAGATTTTATTTTTGTAAACTTCTACTGTCTGCACAGAAAAGTGCTCAGACTTGGTGCATCTAAACACACATTTGATATGCAGGGAACTGTGTCATATTTGTTAGTAAGATTTTAAGAAAAAAAGCAGGATTTGGTTTATCTTATTCTGTAATTTCTGATGCAATTGTACAAGACTCGCATCATCCTTATGTCACATCATTTGTAGATGGTTTACATTCATGTGCAAATAAATAAATGCTATTGCCAATGTTTTTAACTTACATTTTTAACTGCAAACAGTGCTGTGTAGCTATAAGGACAAAAGATGCATTAGGAATGAGAGAAGGATGTTTAGTCTACGCTGCTCAGCTGGATAGCTAATATGATAACTCTGAATCCATTAAGGGCAATTAGTATTCGTGACATGCCTCCATTTATATGGACCACCCTGAAGGCTGCAATATGTTTGGGCAACTCACGGCAAGCCAGAGCAGGGGTGACCCCTTGTCATTCAGTCACTGTTTGCGATATGATAGTCTAATCTCCCTCACAAATGTCCATTTCAAACTGCCCCAATCCCTTGGTGTACAGTATACGTCTGCGAGAGATATATTGTGATTAGAAAGCAGTCTGGAAAAATCTCGTGCTTCGGCACCAGAATGGTTCAGACGCAAGTTCCAGCCCGAGAATCACAAATAAACAAAACCGAGTTACGTTAAGGAGAAAATCCCAGATTACAAGCAGCACATTGCAGGAAGGCTTCTGTCTAACCATGATGTGCCAAAACCAGGAAGCTGCGGACTGGAGCATTTCCTGACACCATTACACATCCATTTGCCTCTATGATGTGCAGGCTATTTTAGGAACATGCAGTTAATGAGCAGCCTGCTGATAACATTAAACCATAAAAAAATAAAAACCCGCAGTCATGAGTTGACCAAATCTGTATATTTCACGAAAATAACGCGGTGACACTTCTGATGATGCGGAAGGTGTGGCAGCTCATATGACCACGGCTGGTGGTTCTCTTGTGAATCGTCTGTCATGCAGCTCATCTCCGTCTGGTTATGTAAGTATCGCTTTCAGCCCTGCTGGAATTTACCGACCCTTTGAATGCCGCGTGCTCCATATTGTCCTCCCCAGACTTGGGTCTGGAACATCTCGAGAAGATTGCGTATGCTTGAAATAGAACATTTTCGACCCAAACTATAATTTTGCACTTATTGTTTGCAGTATAATATTTACAGGCCGAGATAAGGACAGTCTTTCAGAAACTCCCCGCATGTCACGCCAAAGGTGGCCTTTCCCGCGACTCATTCATTTGCAGCTGCAGTTTACGCAGACGCACAAGGCCTCTCGCTTCCTGTGCGTTGCCGTGGAAACCATGTCAGCGCCCCTGATCGCAGCCAGCCGCTCGGTAATACAATGCGAGCGGAGCGGCAGAAGCACATTTTGATAATCTGTTTAAAATCCTATCAGGAGAAGAGTGGGGCCAGCAAGCTTGACAAAGGCAAACAACGCTACAGCAATGCAACCCAAGACTACGCTCTGCCCTCCTCCTCTTTACCTTAGATTTAGCTTTTGCATTCCTGTAAGGGCAACAAACCACCAGTGTGAATAATAATGATTTAGCTAATGATTTTGAAGCCTCACTGTCATAAATCCAAGGCACGCCCACATTTCGCTTGAACATCCCATAACACATCTGTTCCCCAAACCAGGGCTGTCTCATGAGAAACGCTTAGATAGAGGCGGAGGGACCCTCCACTGGGCAGCCACTGCAAGCATAATGGTACTGCATGTGTGTACCGCTCTCCTTTCTCGGGGGGGGAGTCTCTCAGTGCGGCCATCAAGCGTTATTCTGACACATAATCCAATCCACTGTCCCGGTGTCATTTAGGGGAGCTGGGATCCTTGGTGTACGGCCTACCATTCTGTGGTGTCCATTAGTCTGGTGTCCTGAGCTGAACTGTTGGGAAAATAATGGCGGGTAGAATTGATACAAGTTTCCAGCCGTAATGTCAGTCCGTTAATGTAAAATCCTGGAGGTTATTCCATTACTTTTGCTTCTTATAATTCCTGCATTATCATAACTAAATATTTTGATTGATTTTATTATTTTGAGTTCAAGCTAATCCATTTATATTTACATTGCCTGTTAAATAGACAATGCTTTGGAAGAAACAATGCTTGTAGAACAAAGGCGATGCTTTCTTGTTGTCTCAAAACAAGATATAGTATAAAGGATCTTGTTTGCCTGCACCTTGGACAGAGACAACTTCAGCTTTCAGTTTATGAGGTTTACATTTAATTATTTGACAGACGCCTTTCAGCTAATGGGCCTGTGGGTTGGCATATACTGTGTGCCTCAAACAGTAGACAGACATCACCAACGCAAGTGCCGAGCGAGTAGACAACCCAACCCCCCCGCCCCCCCAAGTATAAAATTAGGAAATGGAAAAGGAGGATGAATGAGAAATGAATTGGTATATGAAAGGTTTGAGATTGTGTTGACTGTATGGCCCTCTGCCTAATCCTGAAAGCATGCAAGCACAGGATTCTTTCTATAGCTGCTATGACATGGTGACAATGACAAACAAACTGAAGGGAAAGAAAACAAATCTCAATTCATGGTTTATGGAGGGATAAACTCGATGTCTGACCTGCTCAGTGTGTTTGTGTGACATCAGTAAAAGTAGTTTCGGGAGGCCTTGCCCCTCCAGCTGACACTTACAGGGTGAGTCACCGCCGGCACGTCTCACTCTGAAAGTGACACAATGGAGACGCTGAAGAATACACAGCGCCGAAAGACCCGGCGAAAGCCGGCTGCCCCTGCAGCCTTTGGATGTAGTGAGGATGGCCTTCTTTGGGTCGATGTTCCGGAAACAGCTTCGAAAGAGGGCAGCGATAATGAAGAAACTTCCTGTGGACACCAACTTCTGTAACACCAGGAAAGAGTCCTATTCTTAGATTCCGCAGTATCTAGGACCACGTCCAAATTAAACAAACCTCAGATAAAACAAAACTCAACAGAAATGTTACATGTGTCCTGATTGTGCCAAGTTCAGCAAGGGAGGGGCTGGCATTTCACTTCTTTAACCAATCACAGTCTTCATTGCATGACATCACCGCATTAATTAAAACCATTGTTTTCTGTGAAGCGGTGCACAGATTTGTAAAGTAACTTTTATTGTGTATGGCATTTGTTAAGGGACATGTCATAGATACAAAACATAGGGACATGCTTACCTGTGAAGGTTGTACGGCACAATGTAAGGGTGTGTGTTTATTTCATGATAATAATAATAATAAAATGGCCTAAATTGGCTCACACCACCCCGAGCTTGTCTGCTGGAAGCCTTGTGACTACTTAACTACATCTCACTGTGCTTTGGTTCAGGCAGCTTCGAATCCCCTCCTGCTGGTGGCTTCCCCCCTTCTCTACTGCTCGTCTCTCCAAGGCCTTCAGGGTCTGCGAAACTGAGCACGTACGGGCTACTGTGACACAAGGACACACAGTATTCAAAACAGTCTCTTCTTGCCTAAAATATAACAGACCCAATATGCCTCCCCTCCCAGGCCTACCGATATCCAGCTTTCTTTCCGCATCATTTTATCCGACTGAAAATTATTACTGTGATTCTCATAATATTTTTATGATCTTTTTACTAAGCCAGATGCACTGTTTACTGGGTCTGTGTCGGTTTATCTCCAGTTGCCTGCATTTTGAGGAGTTTTGGACTTAAAACACAAACGGGATTCTTGGACTCCGTTCCTTATAGCTGAACGATTTTATGTAATTTTTACATTAAGAGCGTAAGGCCTACCTGCCATCAAAAGGCTTCTTAGAATGTACAGCGTCCATTACAACATTATGGCAGGTGTCAGGGCTCATTGTCTTTAATGGACTCGCTACCATTCTGACATATTACAGAGGCACATGTTCCCCCAGCTAACGAAACAAGGAGCTGGCAGGCTGACAACATGCGTCTCATCAAAATGAAATCAGAATGGAAAAGCGTGGGCGGCCATCTTAATGCAGCGGCGTGTGGCATTACCCATTAGGCCCGATTCCCTCTGTCAGATGGCCTACCATGCAACTTTTAAGGCCTAAGTATGATGATGCTTCCTGTAGTTAAATAATACCTGACGTCTCAAAGCAACATGCTGCATTATCCATTCCTGTTGTTCTCTTGTTCTCAATCTACAGTCAGATTTTAAGGCATAATGTCATACAGATGTGATATACAAATGTTATTTGGATATCATTATTGTTGTTGTGTTGTTTTGCTGTTGTTGCAGTTGTGTTGTTGCTATTATTGTTATTGTTGTTGGTATTCTTCTTCTTCTTCTTCTTCTTCTTCTTATTATTATTATTATTATTATTATTATTATTATTATTATTATTATTATTATTATGAGGCACTAGTAAGTGAAAGAGAATCTGGGAAATTTGCTCTGGCAAAGTTAGGGTGTTTCTTCTTCATTTGGCTTAAAGAATAACAAAAATAACAGTTATATTGTTACAGTGCTTCTGCATATTTCCCTGGGCTGGAAGTTACCACTGATTAGCTACATCAAGTTAGCATAATGTGGTAAAGCACCTTCCTCATAGTGTATCTGTTCTCTCACTCTGCTTTATGGACAAGCCTGGGTATCTTCTGGAATTCTTTCGGCCACTCCCCTGTAACTTCAACGAAGGCAAACTGCTATCAGATTCAGACAGATCTCTGGGGAAAAAAAACTGTGGTTATCCCCTGAAGTTGTGTAACCGTTACAACCTCTGTGAGTCTCACCCAAATCTCCCTGTAGCAAATTTACCTAAATCTCCCTGTAGCTAAGCCTTTAGGTGCAGAAAGCATGAATATTCAGAGTAAGTGGAGGATCATGATGGACTAACACAATGACCGGTTTGTAACAGGCCTCACGCTTCCACAGATTACATATGCTGCATAGCCATCTTTTTGTTTTTTTCATAAAATGACAAGCATGTTTTTTTTTTTTCTTTTCTACTTCCAGTTTATTTTAAGGTCAACTTGTAAAAGACCTTGCTTTCCCCAGTGAATGCATGCTGTCAGACTTTTTGGTATGGATCTGAATGACATGACGTGCATACAGTATTTTGTGTCCGAGTCCATAATTTTTTTAAGAATTACTTAGCATGCCTAACATAATTGTATCAAGCCGCTTTGATGTGAATATATTTTCAATACTTTCAAGTAATATAGTTTCTACATTTTTGTATCTCGAAGTCCAAAACTGTCATGTGGTACAACCATCCAAACAAATGATCAGAGAAAACAATTACAATTAAAAATAATAATAATAATAATTAATTATGCGGGGGGTGGGGTGGTATTTTTTGTGTGTTTTAGAGAACAGTAGACAGAATGTTATATCACAAAAAGCACCCTAAGTGACCTTCAAGGTGCACTGAAAAGGTTCAAATATTATGAAAAGGTTCAAGTCAAATATTATGTTGAAAATCACCATTTTCAACTGGCTTGCACAGTTTCCATGTCAGATGGCACAACCCGTGGAAAACACTGAAAATATTGTAATATGATAAAACTCTTTATTTTATTTTGGCTGTGCCACCTGACATTTTTCAGGTGGTGAAAACCTTGTTTGTCATTCACCCATGGACCAGGTGATGAACACTTGAATTATAGCACCAGATCTCCATTTGCCAAGCCGGGATTGTTTATAAAATACAAACGTAATCTCCTTACGATACCGAATTTCCTTTTTAGGCCAAAAAAAATTATATCACCTGCAACAAAAATCCTACATAATTTGTAGTGAGGGCAGAGGTTGTAACTGAGAAAATTGCAGAATCCTTTATTGTCAAATGATGCATATCAGGTTCTTTGGTTTTTCTGGCGTTTGTGACATAAAAAACTTTGGTGTCTTAAGAGCACATGACATTAAAGAAAGGATTTCTAGGTTTAACTGCCATAGAGTGTTGTCATTAAGGCCCTTTTTTGAAGTCAAAATATCTCTCTGCTCTGTCTTTTACTCATTTGGGTAACAATCATAACTGTTAGCTGCCTGGGAGATAGGTTGTTGCCATATCCGTATGACATTCTTACGTGAGGGACATGTGCGTAAAATTTTATGACGTCGGCAGGTATGTGCACACTGCTCAATGTGAGCCCCATTTATATGTGACAGTTGACAGTTCATGGTCGGTATTTTACGTCTAATGCTCGAGTGATATTTGATGGGCTTAGAGGAGAATTCTCTTTTGGCTTCTAGTAACCTTGGCGATCTGGCTGTGCAACAGTTAATTGCTCTTCTCTACAAGCTACTGTTGGCCTTCTACCTCTAAGCAGGTCCCTTAGTAGGGCTGGTGCCAGACAGATTTTTTTTCTGCACTGAATCCAGTTTTATACATCCCATAACACTTTCTCTTTCCAATATTCTAGTACGAGAGGCGCAATCAGAGGTAGACATTGTTGTCGTGCTAACTGGTGTGTACTGTAGACAGCAAACCTACATTCTTCAGAGTAGTAAGGTAAAAGAAACATACTTTAATATTACATGGTACTGCATCAATCTTCATATGGGTGAGATTTTGCCTGTAGAGAAATCTGTGCTAATTAAAGGCTGAAGCTGAACATCCCTCCATCTGTTATCCATATTCCGTAGCTACTTATCCAGTAAAGGGCAATGGTGAGCCTGGAAGTTATCCCAGGAAATACTTGGCACAAAGCAAGGCAGGAGACCCTGGATGTAATGCCAGACAGGATGCACAGGTTGTTTCAGGAATTTTATTTGTATGGCATATTCGCTGTTTTTTGAAGTCACTGGAGAAACTTTGGATTCATCGTGCTGTGCTTTTACAGCAACTCCGTTGTAAGTAGTTAGTAATTTGGCCAGGACATGAAGGGAGAGATTAATGGCCATGCTTAGACTTGGCTTTAAAATGTGTTTTGGGCGATCGGATCACAAGTGGTCAGCGATAAATACAAGTGTTAACTACCATCTAGACGCTTTGTGATCCGATCATTCAGACCACTTTCTGACGTGGTCTGGGATGCATTCGACCACAAAACTTTCATAGTTTAACCGTCATTAATGTGTCGTGATGCATTCGCCGATAAGGATGTTACGATAACTGTACACAGGATCTTAAAGAAATCTGAGCACAAGCTGGACACCTTAGAGATGCATGAGTGATACAGGTGCAAACATCGATGTGTCTCAGCTCTCTGCTTGTGATCCGATCACCCAAGATGCATTTTAAAACCAAGTGTAAAGCAGTAGAGTCCCCCCAGTTTTCTAGTTGAGGGGACAGTGATTGACCAAACCTCCAACCAAAATGTGTCACCATAATGGCTTCTTCCTGTAACGTTCAATTCCTGCCTCTCAGCTCCACCAGAGAGATGGACAGATGCCCGTCGTCCTCGGAGCATCACTCATACTTGCAAATAATAAATAGTGATGGACACTCTTGCCTTTGAAGTGTGTGCATTTTTAGCAAATAATTGAGATGCAAATAATAAATATTAGGAGCTATTGAAGGGGAAAAAAGCCATGCTTGCATGAAAATAGCATTCAAAATCTTTAATAATAACGATTCAGCTTTGACTCTCCCAATAAAGAGAGAACTTTTTTTATTGGTTATTCCTAGATGTTGCTTTTTTGCCTCAGTTCCCGAAGCTTCAAAATGAGCGCTGACTCATTTTAAATAGTGCAACCCCCATGCTGTTCCTACATTCAAAGAAGAGCGTCTCGTCAGCCAAACATGGGTTCCTTGTACCTCATAAACACATTCTTTTTATTTCTTTAACCCTTTCTTCACTGGAAAATGACAGTCAGCCTCCTGCTTCCAGCCGAAGTGGAAAGAGAAAGCCGGGGTTTGAGGAGGGGCTGCCTTTTGAGAGACGTGGGTGTTATTGTAAACCAGCCTTGGCTTTGCATAACCAGACTTATCATTCCAGGAAGTGTGCCTTCACCCGTGGCCTTCTGGATAAATCCATCTGCTGATTAGGGTGACATGAGCTTCGGTGTACCAGAGATGGTTTAAGAGATTCTTTAGTTTTTAATAATGAGTATTCTTAGGTAGTACTCTTACAGCCTAGCATTTCTGATGTATGCTGCGTGATACCAACCTAATGTTAAGCATTTCTTTTGTCTCTTTGATGTTTTTCCTTCTGTTGTCCATATTTTTTGGTGTGGTCCTGAAACCATTCTCGTGTGAAATTCCATGGTCAGATTTCTCTGCTCTACTGATCATTTTCAATGTTCCTTCGATTTGCGCTCTGGTGATTTATTAGCTATTTAATTTTTGGAGAAAATATGGCATTCGGTGGGTATATCTTCTTCAAGTTACTAAATGGGATTATTGATTTATCAATATGGGCTGTAATTGGGCAGAATGCTGACTCAGTGGGTAGAGGACTGGCCAACAATCAGTGGCCCTGGATCTCTTTCACGGCACCCGTTATTGTACCAAGTGAGACGAACTGAAATGAAACCGAAAGTTGTCACCTGATCTCACGACAGAGCATAAAAGATTTGCGATATGCCGGCTTCAACTCTAGGGATTTCTCTGTGATAAATGATTTTCTTGAAGACTCCTGCTTAATCATACACTCATGCTTAATCATACAATCATACATCATTTAGAGACACCAGTTTACCTAAAAGTTTTTGCAGTGGGAGGGGAAACCAGAGCAGCCAGAGGAATCCACAAGAACACTGGGAGATCGTGTAAACTGAACAACCCTGGTGGTCGGACAGCACAGTGCTACATAATAAGCCACTGTACTGCTCATGAAGTCTACAGCTAAAACCATATTTAACACTATAAGATTCAGTCAGGCTAAAAAAAGAGAAATACAGTTTATTTACGGTTTGTTTATCCTGAGCTTGAACTACTTTAACACATTAGAATGCTAACAATTAGCAGGCACTGCTGTGAGTGGAATGTGCTTAGTGCTCATTTTCTATACCAGTGTTTTCCATTCCCGGTCCTCAAGAACTCACAGACAGTCCACATTTTTGCTCCCTCCCAGCTCCCCATCAGACAGTCCAAGTTTTTGCTCCCTCCCTGCTCCCCGTCAGACAGTCCACGTTTTTGCTCCCTCCCAGCTCCCCATCAGACAGACCACGTCAGACGTGGACAGACAGTCCACGTTTTTGCTCCCTCCCAGCTCCCCGTCAGACAGTCCACGTTTTTGCTCCCTCCCAGCTCCCCGTCAGACAGACCACGTTTTTGCTCCCTTCCAAATCCCCCC
>JAODLC010000002.1:1405343-1418620 GCA_026781145.1 Hippopotamyrus pictus
TGTGGTAATTAGCACAAGGAGTTGAATCAGGTGTGTTAAATGAGGGGAAACCCAAAAATGTGCAGGGCTCTGGCCCTTCAGGACTGGAGTTGGGCACCCCTGTTCTAGCTGTTTAACCTGGGGGCCTGTATCGTGCAGCTAGATTTGTTGGTTAACTAGATAACTTGTCAGATTTAAGGTAGCCCAGTTTAAATGGAGCCTAGACTACCTTAAATCCGACATATATTTTGTTAACCCAAAAATTCAGCTTGGTGATACAGGTCACTGGTCTGGGTCATATGCTGCTGTCCAAAGCAACATACAAGCTGGGGCATCGGAGGGGCATTGATACCCTGGCAGATTATGGGGGCGCAAGTGAAAACGTAAAACTGGGAGGGTGTGTTAAAGGTGACATTCTGTCAGGGGGCCCAGAATTTCTAGGAACGCCTCTGCATACGAGTGAGGCAAATAGCACATTACAGACGTACGTGCGGCAGAGGAGCTGACAATAGGCGTTAGTGCAGCTAGGCTGAGCTTCCAGTGAACGCCCAGTTATAAGCTGCAAACCACACAGGAGCGAGAGCTACACGTCATCGTCCAACAGAGCAAGACGGTAGTACGACAACTCAGTGACCAGAAGTGCGATAACGCACATGCAGGCAATACAGAGAGGCATCAGGCTAGTGGTGAAATTCTTGGAATAGATGCATCTTCTGGTGCAGAGGGAATCTGAGCCTTTAGCTTTCGACCCCCCTTAAAATGTTTTTACCTCCTCCCCCCATCAAATAAATGTGTATTTATTGGTTTAAGACACAAATAACTATATATATATTGTGTATAGGAGTAAAAGTAAAGACTCCCCCCCCCCCCCCATCCATTCATTTTTAACTATACTCTTACTGAGAATCCATTTCCCATTTAAAAAGTATTTAAAAAAAAAATAAAAATACCATTTTGAGCAACATTATTGTCTTGTCAGTTGATCGCAAATAAAACTCTAAAGTACTACATCACAGTTAGAGACATGACCACCAACCACGGCATACGTGCTCCGCAGCTGACTGGCACGCAGATAGCGTTGTAAATTATCATTCAAAGTGATACGCTGCGTAAATGACACTAGTTCTTTTCTTTGAAGTGACAGACTCGAGGGTATGAAAATCTATTGCTGTACATGTGTTATTGCTACGCTCCGTGCCCTTTCATACAGACGCTTTGAAATATACGCTCTGCTCCATCTGGCCAGAAATCACGCATAAGATATGGATCCAGATAACATAGCGGTAATTACACGACGACATATATAAGAAGGGGTTATCGAAACAGGTTGCAGAAGCGTGCGTGGCATCATCCGAGAAGCCTGGCTGGCACGGCGTAAACGAATGAGTTTAAAGAAAATAAATGAATGGTCGATGGATGTTATTGTAGTGCATAGGAACATTGCATCTCTACGTTGCAGTTATATCTGGGTATTTTTAATGAGGATTTCGACATTAGCAGCCAACCCCGAGGCGCTTCCTTTGTGGCATAAGGCTTTAAACATGAAATACAGGTGCTGGAATTATATGCCGAGAATTTTGCGCATGCTCGACATATATGGTAGTAATTAGACTGACGTTCATGGACGTGCGCCGGCTGCCAAAGACACAGAGGGGTCTGTAAAAATAACTAGCGCGGTAAATACCCCTGCTAGTGTCAGGCAGACAGACCGAAAGCCCTAATTATTTCCATTAGAGCCAGGCCATTATCTCGATATTCAGCTTGATTAAATCATCTGGGAAATGCACACCTCCGTGCAAATCCGAGAGCCGTTTGGGCGCACAATAATAAATAAATAAATCGAACTTTCCATTTTAACAGTTAATACTGAAAAGTGTCACGGTGAGGGAAGCGTGGTGCTTTTGGGGGCTGAGGTATTAAAAATGTGTAAAGGCAAAGAAGGTCTCACATCCGCACTGACGCCACTGGGCGATTTTTCTTTCATAGGTAGGCCTAAATGCTTTTAGCACAATGGACCCATCATGAGCAAAGCTTTTTAAGTCCTGCAATTACCAGTGACAAAACCGCAGTCAAAGCAAATGCATTACACACATACTGGACATCCATGCAAATTTTCAATAACCATTTATTCAGGTGACCGGGATCTTATACCATTACACAGAGCATATAAAGTGGGGAATGATTAACAGGCAATCAGACAGACTAATCTGAGACTGGACGGCATGGTGGCATATTGGATATTGCTGCTGCCTCACAGCAAGAAGGTCCTGGCTTTGGTCCCGGGTCCTTTCCATGTGCAGTTTGCATGGGTTTCCTCCCACAGTCCAAAAGTGTGCAGGGCAGGTTGATTGGCAAGTCTATAGTGTGAATGCCCTGTGATGTGTTGGCAACTGCCCAGGGTTGGTTCCAACCTATTCCCCTTGTTCCTGGGAAAAGAATGGATTATGCCAAAATAGCAACCAACCCAGTCCTCTGGGACCCACGTTTGGTTCACATTTTTGCTCCCTCCCAGCTCCAGAGCAAAAACGTGGCCTGTCTGCAGGTCCCCGAGCACCAGAATTGGAAACAATGTTCTAATGTCTGTAATATAACTATCCTCACCTTGCTGCAGACCACTGTCTCCATGTTACCTGGAAAGTCATTTGACGCAACCACAACCTCATGTGTCTTATTCACCATGAACATGTGTCAGAGATATAAAAAGGGTTTCTGTTATCACTTTTTGGTGCACCTAGGAGTTATTCAACTCCTATTCAAATACTGGCGTGCAAAAAAAAAAAAAAACAAACAAACATACTATGTCTTGTAAAGCTGGAGGAGCAGTCGTTGAAGGAGCCTGTGTCAAACTATGAAAAAAGGGGAAAAAACATCTCTAAGTACAGTTCATGTCAAACCGACCGGAGGCACGGAGCATGCAGGCTGCAACACAAAGCAACGATGAGCAGCTTTTAAGATTTAAGCGGCACTATTATCATGTGTTTTTTTTTCTTTCTTTTTTTTTTTTTGTTTTACACAACGCACCACGATGCATGCACTCCTTCCAGCTGTCACTCGTATAAACACAATCACAGGCAGACCATTCCCCCTTGGGTTAAGCTGTTTAAAATAAAATCAAACACAAGTATCACAGTTGTTTGGGCTAAATGTATCTTGTTTCACCACACTCCGGCCTCACATTTCCTGTACCTGCGCACTATATTATTGTTTCCAAATGGCACAGAGTCCGCGGTGGTTAAAAATAGCGTTATGCTTCAGTTTGCAAACTCGCAGATTGTCGCGTATACATGATAATCGACGGGAGGGGACGACCGGGTAAGATGAACGTAACACGTCTAGTCCCCAATTAGAGATGAGGGGGGCGGGCCCTGGATTCGCAGGGCTTGTAGTGATTGACGCGATTTACATGCTGCCTGGCGCAGTTTGATCTGCCAGAGGATCAGAGTTGCAGTTTTCATGTGGGTTTGTGAATTAAAGTTACTGATCAGTCGTGGATCAGACCATAGAAAAGAAGTGATTATGCCAAAATAGCAATACCCGAAAATACATATAACTATGGCATTTAAAGGATTGATAGAAAAGTTACCATTCAGACCTCAGCTTCCTTCAACCTGCATGTGCAGGAGTCAGTGTAAAAACAGTAAGATCTTCCTGGGATTCTTTGTATTGTCTCTTTTTTTGCATTTGGTAACTCTTTTCTGCTACCTGGATCTGCGGTCTGAAGTGCAACGCGAACTTGTGCAAAAAAAGAGAAATGAGATATTAACATCGACTGCATCTGGCATTAATGAACTGTTTTCTCATGAGCTGCAGCTTATGGACATCAGATACACTCCAGTGGACCCTGAGGTAATTCAAAGACACCCAATCTATCCGAACTAATGCGGCATGCTGTTATTGTATTTGAAATGGTGGAATTCATAGTTTTATTATTATTTTTTTTAATGTTTCACTTATAGAACAAGGTGATAAAGAGTTTGACGAACTAGGAAATGAATAACATTTTGAATGAAAACAGTGTATTAAATTATGCAAGTAATTAGTATTCTGTTTAATGATGGGAATGAGCAGCAGACATTACATGCCTTTTACAGTAATTTAGTAGGAGTATCGTTCTGTTATTACTTTATGTATGTCAACGACAAAGCATAGTATGCTGTGTTAATGTGGCGACCGGACATTTGCCGCAGGATATGCATTTATTTTGATAAGGTTGGTGTTTAGGGGAATCTCTCTTTTTTTGGAGGGGGGTCGGTAGCCCCAGTGTCCACCCCCCGTGCAGACTGCCATGTCTTCAGTGGTCTCGATCGGCGTAGGGCTGCACGTGGGCATGCAGGAATTATGATAATCGTACTGTAGGTTCTCATTTTATGGAGTGTCGTCAAGAGTATTATGGGAGAAAATCCCTAAATTAACTAGACAAAAGTTTATCCGTACTTTTATACGTACTTTTTAATGAACGTCATTTCGGTAGTTGGCATTGTGGATTATTGTAGATTCACTTGCAGCGACAAGTTGCTGTTTCGAACGTTCTTATTTTCCACGTGGTCAGAAGTGAGTAAATCAAAAGGGTTGGTGAAATGCCAATGAATTATCGAGGGTCACCGATATATATTTGTTTTAGTGGACGTCCATTTATAAATCGTGTATTTTTCTGAAACTGAACACCTGTTCCCATTCATACCTGTAGCGTCTAAATTAGCTCCTCGGGTTTGCCTATGCTCCTTTTTATGAGTTTCACGTGTAGTATAACGAGACGAATCGAAGCAACGAAGAAAGCCGTAACGAAATCAACACATCATAAACCGTAGTTGTAAATAATGGGGAAAAAATAAAACTGTCTTATAAACATTTATCTTTTAGATGTCAGGAATTGTAACCAACTTGGACTTGCTTACTAACAAGTGTGGGATATTTTGTTTTGCAACATGTTTTGAATTAGTGAAAAAAAAAAAAAACCCTAACCTGAATTAGCCCCCCCCCCCCCCAACCCCACACACACACACACACACACCACCACACCCAAGACACACAATACACCATTGACTACTGGTTTGTAATGAATTTACTGAGTCCTGGTAAGTGTGTTTAGCTTATATTTTTAAGTGTATACAGCCTGTGGCATAATGGCTGTCACTGTGCCCCCACACCTCAAGGGTTGCGTGTTAGATTTTTTTTCCTCTGTGTGGGGGGGGAGTGGTTAAGTATATATTATGATTGTGATAGAAAGCTGTTATTTTGACGTTGTGGTGCCATTTTCCCAGTCTGTACAAGGGAAACTAAATTTTACAAAAAAAGAGAAAAAAATAGATATATGTAAATGCGATCAAAAAACTAAGAGCGCCAAAAGTCTTGTATCTTGTTCAGTTATGTACGGTCAAGGTTAGGGCTGGGTAGGGGTTAACATCATTATTTGGATTAGGGTTTTGCCCATAGAGATTAATGGACAGTCCCCACAAGGATATTGGACTCTCTCTCTCTCTCTCTCTCTCTCTCTCTCTCTGTGTGTGTGTGTGTGTGTGTGTGTGTGTGTGTTATTATGTTCTCCCCAAGTTCTTTTGGTTTTCTTCTGTGGACTCTGGTTTTCCATCATGGTCCAAAGATTTCAGTGGACTGCCGGCTTTTAAAAATGCCCTTTGAATGAGTGCGTGCATGGTGTCCCATCTGGCCTGTGGGCTCCAGACTGACCACAGCTCTGCTCTGCGTAAGCGGTTATGGAAAATGGATGGATGCATATACACAGCTGCATATTTACACTGGACAAGTAAGCAAACATCTTTCTAACAATTCAAAAACTTTTAACGCCAGTCTACATTACCATTAACAAAGTGGTCTTTGCCTGATTACCTGGTACCATAAAAAACATTTAATGGATTTGCAAGCATAACGAAATTGGGGAAAATTAAGGTTTCCACTAATATAATTTTAAATACATTTTAAAAGCCTATAGGATGCTCAGTCCATTTTGACATTTTTGTAATTCCCATAAAATGTGTTCTATATACTCTACATTTCAAACAAACTGTACATTATTGTTCTGCGTCACAAAAGCATTATATAATTTTTCCTAAAGAGTAATTTAATAGTATTTACATGTTATGACACGGTTGTGCTATTTTGTAGATTAATTTTATTTAGAAAGCAGCACTTCCGTTTAAATACGATAAGATCTGTAATGCACTCTCATGCCCCCTGGAGGCTGTTATGGTCGAACGAAGAAGAAAAAAAAATCCGCTTCACGAGTGCCGCAGCCGCGGTGCTGACGAAATATGATGACAAAATTTAAACGAGGACCTACTGTATCATTAGACAGTGCATGGCAAGTTGGACAAATTGAAAACATTAGTTGTTGGGAGGGGTTTTCATTGCTTATATGCATGTAACATTTTATTTTAATTTTTAGAAGTTCTATCCCATTAGTCCAGATTATTGTGATGTAGATGAAATAGTCTAAGGGCACAGCCATTATGAAACTGAAAGCAACAGTGCATGGTAATTTATCTAAGCTATGAGTGAATTATATCTAGTAATGCCAATAAATATATTTACGAATTAGTCAAGTCTTTTAAAAATATTTCTGGGGTTATAGCATAGCTTGGTGGCTCAGTCATTAGCATTGTTGCCTCAGAAACACATTAAATCACAGTCCTACTCTCTGTGGGTTTGGTTTTGCGTGTGTTTCTTTATACAAACCTCCATTATTTGTCCACATGATCCCGGTGATGGACGGGCTTCCTGTCTAGGATCCTGCCCTGTGAATCGTGGAATTGACTCCATGCTTTTCCCGCCTAAATAAGTCCTTTTGGGGAAAATGGATCTTGTACTATAAATCTTTTTTTCTTTTGAATTTTTTTATTTTTTTATTTGCTATTTGAATTTTATAAAGCTTGGTAAAGACAAATCTACATGGACAATTAAACTACTTTTGACTGTTAAAGGACGATATGGATTAGATCTTTACTTCTAATTGACATGGGTCAGTAGCTCAGTGGGTCACACTGTTACCTGGCACTAATCGGGTTGGGGATCTGAGTCCTACTTATGCTCTGAATTTAACTGTCCTTTCTGGATTCTGAAGGTTTCCTCCAGGCATTCCAGTCTGCACACAAATACATGCAGTTAGACTAAGTGATGTCTCTAAGTTGCCCACACAGTATGATGTGTGTGTATGCATGCGGCCTGAGATGTACCGTCTTCCTGTTCACCGTCTAACTTATCCATGTCTGCTATACTGCCTGAGATAGGCCACCCCCCCCCCCCCATCACCCTCATTATGGTGGTCAGTTAGAAGATGGACGCATACTTGTTACTAATCCAGTAATTACTAGCTTTGCAGGCCACAGTTACTTTTGCTTAAGCTATCAAGGTAGGTACTAGGTTTTAAAGGAATCGATATGGCAGTATAGATGTGGTTTCTGTCCAGGTAGTATGAAATGACTTGATGTAAAAAAAGTCAACATTGAATGAATGTTACATTTTGTTTAACTCTGAAAAGTGTCATCAAACAACATGCACAAATACTATAGACCTCAGGACACTCCATCTGCAATACAGATTCCGTGATCCTCCCTAGTGTGTCGAAATGTCTTGTTTCACTTAAAGGGGATGCTGCAGTCAGTTTAATTGGGTGGTTTGTGGTTAAATAAGACTAAATTCTTACGTTACTTATCAAAGTACTCCACTGCAAAGACTGCATTCCCTGATTAAGTGCCTTGTTAGTCTGGACACATTTTCAGAACTCCATTTTTGTGTCCAATTATAAGATAACATATACAGTAGGCCTCCCCGAACCCTTACGTTCTTGCCAGCCCGTGCTGCCTGCATTGCCTGGGAGAAGGTCTGGCGTAGTACAGGCGAGGAGACCGCATGTCCAGATCTGGAGAATCACAGGCAGGAGCGCTGAAGCGTTTATGAGAAGACGTTACTGCAAATGCACCTGCCGTAAAGACAAGAATAGAGGAGGCCTTACTGATTCAGGATGAGTGAAATGCAAAAGATCCATCTGGGATTCATTTGTACAGTTGTCTGTCTACGCAAATATAACATTATGCAACCCAAGCCTCATATTCTGGATGCTTCCATAAGCCTTCAATTTTCATAATTTTTTTCCCCTCAATTGTGAATCAGAAAATTGGCATATTTTATTCCCAAGGTTAGTATTATGCTAAAAACCTTCAGTAAACTGGCAACGGAAAGAGGATTTTTTTTTGTCGTTTTACTGGATGATATTCAAGTAAAATTAAATAGAGTAACAGAACGGTCATCAAAATTCATAATGGAAAATGGATCATAAAGTTTCCATTAAAGCTACATTCTGAACATAGTGAATTCAGCTCCATTCTTCTTGTCTGGATGGCTGCATAGAAACTGAAACGTCAACAGTGAATGAAAAAAGTTACCATAGAGACGTCTGCATGGTACATCTGCGAGGTGTTGGATAACAGTTGGGACACTGAGGGATTTGATGAACCTTGCCGGAAAGGATTTTTATCCTGTGCTACATCATAGCTTCTTGACATCACTAGCTAAAAATGTCAGTAGAGTATCCTAAAAATGACTCGGAGTCAAGTTTTAAAATATATATTTTCAAAGGGTGAATATTTCTAGAAATGAATCTTTCTAGAAATGGGTAATTCGATTTTAATTCTTGGCTGAGAGTTTTGCAAACATCAACTTCAAAAGGCAAGACAGGCCAAGTGAGATCAAAGCAGAACAGGCACAGTAAGGAAGGTAAATAATCAATTTCCCCGTTTCTTGGTGCTGTGGCACACATCAATAACCAATATGAAACCACCGACTTGTGTACCCATGGACCTAAAAACCGGCCCTCACCTTTGTAACTAAATCAAATGGAATGCTTAGTTCAGCAATGTGATCTCTAACAAGAATGAAAACATAACCACTGCATTGTTCAGGAGAGCAGCCGCTCATAACTCTATTAAAATAAGGATGTCAAAGTAACACTCAGAGGTTCATAAAACCAGTGGAAACGGAAGTGTGCACATAGCAATTAAAGCTGACGTATGCCTGGGGATATCAACGCATAGTGAATAATTCTTTCCAAAATGCCACATAGGCTCACAGTGACTGGTGACGCGCTGACGTAGTCGTCCATATAAGGAACATACGTAGTTAGATATGAAAACTGATAAATGAATTTTAACCAAAAAAGGGAGTGAAAAACACTTCATGCATGTTCATTCACTTCATTTTTTTTTATAAGAGAAAGCGATTTAGAGCTATACTTAAATTACAATTCATTATCTTGTCATTATTTGGTCCAAAGGTTACATAATGGTTAAGGGCACGGATTCTTATGCCAAATGTTGCTTCTCCGGTACTCGGAAGTAAAGTTTTTAATTTGAGTTGCTCGTTGAAATAGTCCGGATGGAACTGAGTATGAATAATTGCATACAACTTTGCATAAAAGTGATCATTTCCATCCTTCCAAGTTCTAACTTCTTGTATCGGTCATGGTCCATGTTCTAACCACTGGTCCTGCTGTATATGTCTAACGACACAGGACACCTTCTGGAAAGTATGCCAGTCCATCTTAAGGCACAAACCTAAATCATACACTTTGGACAATTTAGAGACACCAGTTAGTCTAACTGCATGTCTTTTATGGAAGGAATCCCCACCCAGTGAGACACCATTTCTAAGTCTAATTATTTGAATACTGTAACTCAGCATTCTGAAAGTTCTGTGGTGTAGTTATTAGTGACATTTGTAAACTATTTCATTGTGTTATTATTGCCCAGTATAAATGTGTGCAGAGATGTAAGTAGGCTGACCAAAGAATGTATAGTAATTGCAGGAATACAAGGTTATGATTATGATAACAGCCTAACCGCAAATATAACGTTTTTTTCTTTGCACTGATTAGAAGATTTAAAAAATTAATTTCTTTCAAGTCATTTCAAAAATGTGGCTGTTCATGTAATTATATCATCAAAATTGCTCAGCTCTATTGGTTTCCGTGTGTGTTTGTTGGGCTAGCCTTTGAATATTCCCCCAGATATTCCGATTCCCTCTATCACCGAGAAGTCATCTGTTGAACCCAGAGCCTTGAAACATTAGATTAATTGTCCTCAGGTGTTGTCTGAGCACAGTGCGTTCCTTACCGTGGGGGGGGGGGTTGGTGCTCTTAGCCAATGACATGTAACTAAAACTGTTTCTTGTGAAATGACTCCAGGAATTTAATTTTTTTTCTTCAGGCTTGACCAAGTATAACCGCAGTTTACTCATAGTTACTCAAGCCCTGATTTATTTTCCTCGGGGTGAGTAAATTTAGACAGTTACCAGTTAACTGATTTTCTTTACCAGTGCATCGGGGAGAAAGTATAAGCTATTTTTCCTTGGAATTTATGTACTATGTGTTCATGTAGTGAGGACAAGGTTTAAAGCAAACTGGGTCACCGTCTTCTTTGATTAGACCAGTTCCTTCATTCGATTATTATCTGTGTCACAAACAGTTTACTATATCTATGTATCGCCCTATAGCAGTGTCTCCCAGTCCGGTCCTCGACGACCCACAGTCAGTCCACGTTTTTGCTCCCTCCCAGCTCCGTGCCAGACCGTCCACATGCACAAACATAGACTGTCTGTGGCTCCCCAAGGACCAGACTGGGAAACACTGCCCTACAAGGATTACCATCACCTGCCAAACCAGTCAGAGAACTCTCCTAACTATTCATCATTGCTAAAATCATACTCGCTCATTTGGCAATATTAATGAATCCTGCCTGTTGGTCGCCTCCGTCTTAAGAATATAAATTTTTCTCGGGAGCTGTTAATGATTTCTGTGACCCGCAGCAGTAACAGAATCTCACAGCACGTGTGCAATGCAGTTTGGGCAGTTTGTGAAACTTTATGGATTGTTGTGAATGTGTCATAGCAACTGTGTATACAAAAAGTTGCACAGCATACGGTTTTGAAAGTAAAATAACTAAGTATATAATTAGGAAGTGCTGTTTCATTAACATACTGTAGTTGACGTTTGTCATGTGGATCCCAGATGTACAGTTGACGTTTCAGTGGATCTTCCGGAACCTGATTTTATGAATCTTTCATCATCTTTCATCATTCTTTAGTTAAATACAGTACTTGGTTCACGACTGATTCCTTTAATAGACTATTTTCAGTCTCCTCTCCAATCATGAAGCTAAAATCAGGTTAAATCCCATACTCCCTGCTGTAAAGACCAAATGTGTTGTGATATGAATCCTTGTAGTTATAAGACAGAGGCATTTTAAATTGCCGTGCTATTCCGAAGAAACTGACATTGTTTTTCATAGAACAGGTGTCATTCTTTATTTATTACTGCAAGAAATCGCTGTTGAACGTTTGATTGTGCTTAATTATGCATAGTTTGTACTACAAACTGCACCTGCTTCTACTTAAAATGAACTCAAGGCCCTCATAGCAAAACAGATGGCTGCTGATTTTGGGATACAAAATCTATAAAATATCCAGTATGGCTAAAAAACTAATGTATAAGAGGAATGTTTGTTTTCTTCTAATCACTGTCGTTCATTAAAGATAAATTTAATGTTATGGTTAGCTTCATAATAATCAGCCTATTTAATACATCTGAGTGTGCAGTAAGAAAAAACAATGTTTATCGTCTCCAGAGCTCCTACCATATCTGTGTTCATATATTCTGGTATGTGATTTACTTTCTGTTATTGAATAGCCTGACATAAGTATATATACAAATACAGTATGTACATCTGTATTTTCAAGATACAGTGGTAATCAGTCAACAACTATAGTGCATATATCGGTTTACCTTACACAGGAGTCAACTTTCTCTCACTCATCACAATGTCAAAATAACAAACCTTCCGCTTTTGTAACGTGTTCATGTCTTTCGGTATCTACAAGTCAAGTTATTGCTTTGCGATTTTTCTGACATGTCGCTGCCTTTTCACTGCAATCCATTTGCAGCTGTGCTTGTGCATGACTCACCAACTTGCCCTAAATGACGTCGTAATCATAACCTTTCCAGTTATTATAAAGTAACTCATTGCTGAATATGTGCATTCCCGGTTTTTGCTGTGACATTGTGTCTCTATATGTCCTTCTTTCAAGGTGAAGCACAAGGGAAGAACATTATGTGGACATATAATTAAAAAATACTGGATATGTGCCTCATATAACTGCATAGTATTCCCTCTAGACAGAATAGGGGGGCTAACTCTTAACGGTACACATGCACAATAAACGGTTCTGATTTAAACCAAATCTAATCTTGTACATAAACTTCCAAAGCTTAAAAACACTCATAGGTTTCTATTAAAGTCATATCACTCCATCCTTCTAGGTCTTTCTGAAAAGTCTGATCTCCATTGCAAATAGTTTTGTGGTAGCTGCTAAATAAATCCGGGCGTAGTTTTTCCTAATAATTTCAGTCGGCATCCTTTAAAGGAGATCAGGGCGTTTTTACCATTTTGCTATCTGAAGGCAAAATTGACGAGACTACATAGTCAACTTTGTTTTATTGTCAAACAGGCCTACGACGTCTGCAACGTGTAATCTTATTTTCGTATGTAGCGTAAAATATGTGCTCCGTTCAGAACAGGATTGACATTCTTCTCAAAGCACCGTTATGAATAAACATTTGGCTCTGCTGTTACGTTAATCACACATGCAAATGGAAATGGATTCAGTGCAGCTGGATTTGGCTCGCATCTACAGGGATATCTTTACGACTTTCACAGACCTTAGGCCCTTCCGTGTTACGCATACTCACCTGCCAGTAAGATCCCTAATTAAATCTGATTTACAGTCCTTGCATTCCTGAAGCATTTAAAGAATGGCACGATTGCACTTGCTGGGTTGTTGTCGACACAAGGATCAGCTATAAAACACTGACGCATTTTACGATATTAGAGTAACTGTCACAGATGCCCCTCGCATTTCACCCTCACGATTATCTCCAGCATCCACCCAATTTTGTGCGCATAATAAACTGCCATTCTTCAAACACTACATGTAAGTAATACTACAGATAGATCAGATATGTAATTGGCGACATAACACGTGTTGTACGCAGCTGTGTAGGATGTTGGGGGCAGACTATGACCGTATCTTTATCAAAAACATCTTTTGGGCCCAAGAGGAAGTTTTATACATTTGTGTTTGAGGTAGGAGACCCGATTTAATTCTTTATTTTAACACAAACATACCTTTTTTTTTTCTTTTCTAGTAATTCAGGAAGTCATCAGAGACTTCCATCTCAACGTTTTCTCTTTTTTTTTTTACCATCTTCAAAATGTTTCTTCTCTGCTACTAAGGTG